>JAUMGZ010204904.1:0-22907 GCA_032359645.1 Pododesmus macrochisma | reverse complement strand
GTAGGGAACATAAAGGAGAAGTACGCCTTACGTGAATCTTCGTTCAAAAATTCAGAAAATCATTAAAAAATTGTGTTGGTATCTAAGGAATACTAACACATAAAAAGTCTGCAAAATAGAAAAAAATTCTAACTTGATCTGAAATTTATATTTGATTAATATTGGTTTTAAAATAAAAACTTCCTTTCTGGTATGCACAATAAGAGATGTGTACACATACTTGGTTCTTTGTAGAGAAATTCGAGAAAATTCCAATTTCCGCTACTTTCAAACGCACTACTTTCGACTGGCTCTAGTCGAAAAAGAAGTACGGTAACATATAACTTTTTTATGTAAATGTCTTCCCGGGACCTCGTCTTTCCAAATATCAACAATAGAAAAAAAGTTTGATTTTATGAAATTTTCGGTTTTCACACTAATACATCCTTAATGGTTTTAATTACTTTGATTAATTAGTAGTGCTGTAATATCCATTTAATGAATACGACATTTGCAAATGTATTTTTCTTTTATATGTTGATTAAGATTCCTATGTATCGTGGGAAAGTCTGATCAAACCAAAGGAAACACATTTTATTTATTCTAATTCTAAATTGCAGGTAGTTAATTGGAAAAGGTCAAGGACAAGCATTACGAATATTTTCAAACGATTCACCATATTCAATTACGTTAAAGAATTCAGAAAGCTGTTACGCAACCAAATTTCAGCAGCAATAATATTTGAACAAAACCCACATAACAAATATCCATTTCTATCTAATTACTTTCTCTAATTCTATAAAGCGTTTATGGATTACCCATAATGCACTGTTGTAATTACCGTGAAATATCGACGAAAACCAATTACCCAATTGCCTTAACTACCTGCTGAGGTATCAATTTGTACTTTGTCTTTCACATCAGTAAAGATATTGGGACATATAAGTGAAATTCGACGTTATTTATGTTCCCAATTCCATTAATAGCCAAGATAAAAAGAACAAATCCAATACGTTCGACTTACTACCACACAACGCCGATTTATTGATCGGTCTAAAAATAGATGATACATCATAAATTTGCTTTAAAATACTTTGCTTTTATATCGCATGGGAAAAATTATAACTAAATAAATACATTTATTAGCGTACGGATTTTTGTAGTGTTGAAATTGTCACTTATAGTTATATTTATAGACATTATCCAATCTGATTAAAACCAGATCTACGCTGCTCCCTTTATTTGGATATCGTATCAAACCATTTTCAGAATCCACACGTTGCTGCATTACGTTCATTGATATATATAATTGAAAAAGTGTTCATAACAAATACTAAATTGTAAACTGCATCCACCTTGTTAATAATCGTATTTACTTTACCCTATATAAATGATTTGCAAATAAAATGTTGTTTAAACTAAACTAGAATTGTTTACTGAAACATGCCACCAATAAATATACTTTCTATAAGAGGAAGGAACCAGAATTGTTTGTGAGACACCCTCGTTCTGCATTCAAGGTCTAGTTACGAAGCAACCTTCATCAATGGACGCTCAAGAGAAAAGGAATCTATGAATTGAGAATACGCAATATACCTCGACCAATCAAAGCTACAAAGTAAAACGGGGGCTGGATTGTAAATTTATAAAGTTATAAAGTTATATTTAAGTTAAAAGTACAAATTTACTCTACAAGTTTACGATCTGATAGTAATATAAGGTCCATATATTTTGTAAAATAAGTATTCCTCATAGTTGATGCTTTCTCGGTATATCGAACGTATGTTGTAATATCTTCGAGTTTATTATATCATAACATATGTACACACAACTATGTTTGTATTCTGACATTCTTGTGAGTGTCAGTCACCTCCTTACAAGATGTTTGCTATATTACTTTGATCTTTTATAAAAAGTAAAATATTCAAAGTCATTTTTTTAGGAACAACTTGGCAATTTCATTGTTAAAAATGGTAAATCATAAACCCATTGTCGTTACATATACAAAGCATCTATATGAGACACAACAACTCATTTCTTTGTTTGCGAGAACCTCAATGATGATTACAGGCCTAGTCACAAAACAACCAGCAACAATATATCTTTACTAAATGATACACTGGCAAAGCGATAAATTGATAGATCATTACAAATTGCAATCATCGATCAATATATTAAAGTACATCGTTATATTCTAATCAATTGCTCGTTGACATCGGCTGCTTACTCTCCAATAATCAAGATCGAACAGACGTTTAGAAAAACAACCTCATATATCACTACAAATCTTGCTGACTAAATGATAGCTTACGTTCTCAATAAATTGTCATACCGCTCACGATATTGCTAAAATGTACGACCTAACTTGGCAGTTCGCTTACCTTGTAAATGATTAATAAGATATGTTGTGTTACGCGGCTTAAAAGTGAAGTCCCTTTGACATCATTTTGCTTTAATTACTCATTTCTATAGACTTATCAGAAATGCCCGAAGAAGTTTAAAATTGACGACTCGAAGACAATTAATATACACAGAATACAGTGTGTTTGACATTCGCAATAAGTACCGTTACACACTAGAGAGTAATAACATATCCCTGTTCAATAAAACACATCGTCTGTCGGAATGAAAAAAGAAGTAATGTTTGGAAAGGTGGTTGTCATTCAGCAAATTTCAAAGCAATGTTTGCAAATTGAGAAACATATTTGACAAACATTTGTTATAATAGAGTGATAAGTAATACAAGATCAGCTACCAATTCGCTGGCCATAATATTTCAGAAATGTATTTCATGTTGATGAACCCAATGTTAATCAGGCTGTATCTACACTTGTGGTAAAATTCATATTGGATTATCAATTATATGCGTTGTAATTGCAGGTATCGCTGTTCGTTTTCTCTTCCCTTTCTTTCTTCAATTTTGGAATTGCCATGCATGTATATTAGACCAAGTCTTTCTTTCTTTATCTATATTTAGTTTGATAAAACATCTTCAAATAAGAAAATTAAATAGCTAAATAGAAAGTGAAGCACTACGTTACAGCGTCTTTGATCACTGTCAATATGTTGACAGTAATTCCCAATGGGAGGAAACGAGACCGATGACGTCATTTCCTGACTAAGCTTTCCAAAGCCGTGTTTGTCGCGATTCCATAGTAACGAAATGGTAATTTCCTTTGAACGAGTATTTAGTGTTTTGGCCATTAGTTATATGGCTAAGAATGTTGCTAATGACATTGCAGTTATACACGGAGATTAAAAGTCGCATAATTGCTTTTAAAAATTCTATGATTGTTTCCAAAAAGCCCGCTTAAGTGCATCTGTTAATTAAACGCATTCAATTCACGTTGAAACATAATTCTCGTTAAAAAACAAATAACCAATAAAAGATCTGCCAACAAAAACAAAAAACAAAAACAAAACAAAAACAAAAATAACCAGAGATATTATCTAAAGCGTCCAGTCTTACTATCCTAAACATTGTATAGTTATTAAAAAAAATGAAGTAAGTGCTCTTGTAACGGCTTTTACTTTGGGACTAGGGGTTCTCATTTTTTATGTCTCTTCTGTTACCATGGAAACATCATATACACCAACAAATTTGATACCGATTTCGCAAGTAAAGAGCTCGTAAATACTTGTATAATGTCTTCACTGTTTCCATGCTTTTAGTCAAGACCGATGTAACCGCGGTATCTGCTGGCTTCATAATTTCAACCTTAGGCAAATTTTGTTTATGCCCCAACCTCTAGATCAAATATATCGCCGCCAGAAGATAGCCAATCTGATTTAAACCAGATCTAACTTTCTCCCGTTATGGTATGTCGCAGAATAGATCTGAGGAACACCGATAGGAGAGTTCGTTACCGTAACCTTTCCAAGCAGCCAATCGGCGAAGCGCCCACAGAATCGTCGGAGTTGCGGATCCTTTCGAATCAATAAGGCTTTAGGGGGTATTCCACAAATGGATATGTCATGAAATGGTTGTATAAGAAAGTAGTGCAGGGATTCCCTATGTGCTGTTTAAATGGCCCTGTGCTTGAAGGTACATGTAGATAAACGGAGGAAGGTTTCCTCATCGTGGGTTTTGAATAAAATTTGTTAAGTTGAAGCGGCGTAGGGGACTTTTTCTTTGGGTATCCCCGAAGCTAAATTGAGACATGTTTTCGCGGTTTCTCGGTTTCCAACTCCGATAACTGCATATTTCATTGTATAGCCCATATAAAAAAGGGTGTCAAATCTTTCTGTAAGGTGTCCATGAGTGACCAAGGTAAGTCGTTCGTCCGAAAAACGCATTTTAAAAAATCGGTGTCATTTTCTGTCTGCGGGTAACAAGAAAGGATTATATAGTTAATTCAATTTGTGGTATGATCCCTTTAACGGCGTTAAATATGTTCCGAACGGTAACTTGACGACCACTATAATCAATACGGCTGGGCTTCAAAACTCGGAGTATTTTGTATATGGTTGAAATGGCTTGCAAAATGGAGACAAATGTTCCCAACATCTCTCGCAGAGT
The DNA here is from genome assembly GCA_032359645.1 of Pododesmus macrochisma. Lineage (NCBI taxonomy): Eukaryota > Metazoa > Mollusca > Bivalvia > Pectinida > Anomiidae > Pododesmus > Pododesmus macrochisma. Next base: position 18,409 of record JAUMGZ010204904.1, on the reverse strand, counting down.
GCTCTGTAGAAGACATATTTGGGTAATTTTTGGGTTTTCGTTCATTTAAAAAAGAATTTCGCAGTACTTTGAAAATCGCTTCGTCGGTAGTTAGGGTAGTCATTTTGACAATTGATCCGAATGATCGTATAAAAGGCGAATTGTGATTGGTCATAATATATCATAAATATTAATAACCATTCAAAACGTGTGGGCCATGGTAACGACTTAACATATCGGCGTTCCTCTGATCTAAATTCGACAAAACATAACGGGAGCAAGCTAGATCTCGATTTAATAAGTATTCTCTTTTCTCGGACGATGCGTCTTCACGTCACGTGCGAGATAAAGTTAAGGTAAACGACATGATTATGTGTCAGGCATTTATGTACCAAAATCAATGGCGTATGCATACGACCCTCTGGTGTTTCGGTTATCGGCAGTGTATTGTATACTTTACTGCCGCAAATTATAATGTAACAACCAATCTATAATTCCTCGTTACATTCAAATTAGATTTACAGAACAAATTGACAATAATAGGAAACAAAAATTAGAAAATATACAACGTGAATGAAAACGAATTGAATATAAATATGAATATATCGAATATTGTATTGTTTGCGTGTCATAGATAGAGAGTTAACTTAAATTTGTAATACAATGTATGCGTTCTAAGACCTGCATGGATTTAGTGTCCTGTTTTTACAAACTCTTGCGTCGCGACGTTTGCGTGCTTGGTCAGATTATTTTGACAGTAAACATGTCCTCGGCCCTAGTCCATCTTATCTTTTTCTGATGTGTATCAATGTCTAATTGTGTATCTTTCCGTCCAATTTCTTACAAAAATTAGTATCGACAAGCCTTGTCAGTTACAACATATACAAACGTGTACGGTAGAATTGATGTGACATCTGAACCCAACCTGGAGTATGGTCGCTAATACAAACACAAGGTCCATCAGCTTCGTTACAGGGATATAGAGTGAAATCTGACTCATATAACGTTTCCCCAAGGGAGAATAGCGGATACAAAAACCATGTTAGACTATGAGTGCTATGTGTCCGCTGGACATACATCATCAGTGTTGCGAGACAGTTTCCAAGAAAATCATAGTCATACCGTGTTTGTTCGTTAAAGTGTTGTAATCTCTTGTTTAGGTTTACATAGACATGCAAACAAAAACTGAAAAGTATCACCCATACATATAATATCTAAACATTTGGTAGAAATATGTATAAAAGAAGCTGGTCCTAATGCGTTCCTGATCTAGCAAATACGACATAGGCGTCATCCATTGACGCCATCCATTGACGCCATTCATTGACGCCATCCATTGACGTCATCCATTGACGCCATCCATTGACGCTCAAGAGAAGACGAATTAAAATGGATTAATCAATGAAACGCTAGCTTACGAACTTATGCAATGCTAGAACTTCAAGGGTTTCTGAGTTGTTTCGTAATAAGGATATGTCACACGCTGATCCGTCTTTGTACTTAACAGACGCATATTAGTTTTAAGGAAATGGGAATGACATGCAGCAAAGTTGATGGATGAATGAAGAATTTGTTGCAGCAAGGACATTTACATAGAAAAATAAAGATGGTGCCTTTTTGTTACCTAATGTGATCAATGTATTTGATTTCGTAACCTTGACAACGTGTCACTGTAGCAGCCGTGAATGCGTAGAACACCTATGGTATGTGACGTTCGATATAAAGGAATTTATCTAAGTAAAATTAGATAAAAAAAGGACTGTTAATATGATGGTCATTGTTCCTGTAAAGACAGTGAAGATTATAGAGAACTAAAACGGGACTATAACTGTATAATATATATAATAAATCTAGAACTTTGAAGTGATTTCATATACACAAGACGTAATGAAGCTTCACTCTAGATATAGATTATTGTTTTTTCATTTCCTTGATTGCTTAATCATTTCATGAGTGTTATTGACAACGCGAGGACGTGTTAAAACCGATGCAAAGATCGTCCGTCAGAAAGCGTAAACCGCCCGTCATTTACCTTTAGACCGACAGTCGGTACGTGCAAACTGCATTGTCTCCCCAGGAAATTGGCATCTTTTCATTTCCACGTTAATAGGCATAAAAGTGATGGAATATCGGAAAATAGCTGAGAACAATTGACCAAGTTCCGACTTATACATTCCTGAAAAATCAATGCCAATGACGATTGTTTTTAACGACTGCTCAGTCCTATAAAGGGACCCAAGGGTTTGTTTTTGTCGTCAAGCGTGTCCTTTAAGATAATTAAGTTTTTCAGTGTGATATATTCACTTCCATTATCAGACAATAATTCCCCCCATTCTCTTGACTTTATAAGAGTCTTCAGCTAAATCGAAATGTGTACTTCGCTAAATCGTATGTACTTTTTTGTCGTTTTGGTATTTGTAATGTTTGGTTACAGGAAACCTGAACCAATGTCGATGACCATTTGTGATTTACTTTCTATAATATCGGAACTGAAGAGAACATATAGGGATTGAAACACAATAAGTTGTTTTTGACTTTTGAAGCCATAATGGCACACCTCGCTACCAAACGATGTTAACTAATAATAATTGAAACTAATAATGTACGTTGACCTGTTGTTGAAACATCACGATCTATGGTATTTTCTCTTGTAGAGTCAATGATGCGAGTTTGTTGTAATCTCATTTTCAAGAAAGTTACTTTTGTTTGAACTTGTATGCCTTCCACTACACATGCCACAAACGCCGTTTGAAATATAAGAAAAAATACAACACTATCGATTAAAAATGTCATACCAAAGCAAGAGGGACACTTGGCTTGAAGGTTTGTTATTAAAAAGGTTAAATATGTAATAATAATCCAATAAATAAACTTTACAAACCCGCATACTTTACTGTCTAGGAACTATTTTCACAGTTATGGTGATTGGGTCTACATAGTTATATTGTTATATATTCTTGACAATATAACTTCTATTTATGGTTACTTTTGTTGTGGTAAGCATTCATATATTTTAAGTACATGCTCAACCACTTCGACTGCTATGTCTGATTTCTTTATTGCAGTTCTTGTCAGTGTTTGCCGGTCTTGTCCTTTCTTTTCTCATTTTTTACACAATAATGTGTATTACATGTGAGTTTTTACATGTATAAAACTACATTCAAACGAACGTTTGACAGTGTAGATTTCAAATTTCACACTGAATTCTCTCAATTTGAAAGTTGTTAAGTTAGACGAAGTGACATTCCGTAACAGTATTATAACATCGAATCACAAGTTGTTGTGCTTCCCTGTGCTTGAAACCTTATCGTGGTAGGGAGGTTTGAGTGTCTCGATGAACTGGAGAGCTATGCTTGCGGGAACTTGTGTTCCTGATAGGGTTACCCAAGTCAGACAAGTTGGATGATAGAGGTAAGACAAAGATCATCACGTCCTTCGGAGGGGACGCTAAGCTGGCGGAACTTTTTACCCACTGGCACTATAGATGTTGTTGTTTATTGGGGTTTATCGTCCCTTTAACTCATGTATATGTCATATCGAGACGGTGTCTGCTGCGACAGTGCGCACTTATGACGACTTTATAGTGTTGTCTCACTGAAATATCACGCCGCAGATACATTGACTTGATACTTCACGCAGTCACATTATCCTGACACCAAGCCAACCAGTCCTCATCCTACCAAGTAATGATGAGTGCTTAGCAGGAAGCGAGAAGATTGCCTAATTTTAATGTCTTAGGTTTTGACCTGACCTGGATTCGAACCCACTGCCGTGGATTCTAGCCCCAGTCTACCAGCACACCGGAAGCGAGCGCCCTAAGCACTGGGCCACCGCGCTGGTCTGGCACGATAGAGATCCCCGCTGCTGCATGGGGTCATCATTCTTTCTACACTATCTCTATTGCTCTCATTTCCCGTTCCTGACACCGCTTCTCTTCCTGTCCTATCGTTTAGTTTTCTCTCCTTTGGTCTTTTGTCACGATATCAGTGAAATACTTTGGAAGTGACGTGTATTAGCCCTATCTAAACAAACAAACAAACAAACAAGTTGTTGTGCTATCGTTATAATATTGACCATAAACTCAGGAGAAGTTGGTTTTTTAAATGTATCCCACATGTTAGATCACACCTAGCACTATTCTTAGTGGCTGAAACTTGAATAGAAATGACGTCACAATACCGTGACCTCTCTCACGAACGATTAAAGCTGTCTCTACGTACGTACCTTCTTTAAACGGGTATATTTACATATTGTCTAAAGAATTTTAATTTTTGAGATTAAATTTTTAAACACAGCGATCAAAACGACAATTTCTTATTCTTTGTTCGTGCCTGGGTCGAGATAACTATTTTTCTCGTATTCATACGCAGACGTCGTCCGTCACGGGTGATTCAAAATATCAACAAGCGACATTTTACTGAAAGAAAATCGTCGGAGAAAATGTCACCACAACTTGTTACGATTGGAGAAAATCGGCGAAGAAAACGGCACCACAATTTGTTACAATTGGATATCGGGTTTTATCTAACTCTAGTTAAATAAAACCCGATATCCAATCGTAACACGTTCGGGAACCTATATATTTCTCTTTTATATTTTGATTTCCGAAATACAATGATTTTTTTAATATTCCGATTGTTGCAGGAGAACCAATCATAAATTAAACATATTCCTTTTATTTTTCATCTTGTCGGGAAGTGTCCACGTAAGCTTCGACTATTGTTTTTTTACAATTCTATGCAGAGGTTGCAAGATAAAAAAAACATTATTTTGATAGATTTTCAAAGATTCGCCTAAAACAGCAAACATAATGAAAAAGGCATATAAATCATTAGAAACGTTTAAGATCACATGAACATGTTAATACGAATAGCGAAACTAAATGAACAGACTGACAAATCAATGTTTACTTTTGTTGTGAACTTTTTAATCCATATGACCGATTTGATAAGCTTAATCAATGTAAAGCAAACTTGATGTTTGTGTCATCTGTAAATTTCATCTTGTTTTTGGACTGGTTAGATTGTACATTAATAACATCAGTAATATACCATCATGGTTTGTTCTCCGCTTTCTCTTTCTTATACACTTATCGGTTATACATAAACCAATATTGTTGATATTATCGCTATTCTTGGCTTTTGTTTGCTCGATAATTCTCCGTTTGCGTTCCTTTCTATTTTCGCGGTTTTCCGATAATCCTGAAATGTCCAATTTCTTTGTTTTGGTCATTGCCACGTCCAGCATTTTGACAACATTCGCTTTCTGAACTATTGACATTCGTCTGTGAGCGATTTGTAGACGTCATATTTCAGTTACAGAAAACCAATATGGCGATATATATCTTTGCCTTTTGGGATACAATTAATAAAGTTTGTTGTGGTTTATTGCCGTGTTTACCTTTTCGTTTGACAAGTTGACCCTTAACCTTTCATGCTGCCCTTGTGTTCGTTGTTCACGCTGTTAATAAAGAAAGTCAAAACACCAACGCTGTAATCAAAACATATCCTTATTCAGGAGTTAATTACATCTAATGAATAGATGTCTCGGTGGAACTCAGATTGTATCGTGATGTGATATTTATAAGCTCTAAGACGTCAAAGACGTGTATTTTACTTGATTAGATTGGCCAGAAATAGCTACACACATTGCGGTCAGTTGATGTAGTCTTTTTGACCAGAAACCAAGTAAACCTTGGTTTGATTCTCGCGGAGGACACACGTGAAAGGGCTTAAATTACGATATCATAGCTTCCTTGTCGTGGGATCAATGACTTGTTAGTTCGGTGTCAGATTAATGTGACTGATTCGGATATCATATTACTGCTGCCGTAACAAGATATCCCAGTGAGACAACACTATAAAAGTGGTGTAAGTATGATATGCCACATTTAAACAGCGCCTCAGCAATGCATTGAAGAGATGTGAAGTCTCAACATTACAAGCAGTTACGATTTCTCCTATTTCCTTTGCATATAGTTGAATTATTATGGCGTATTCCAATGCGTCCTACCAAACAGACGTCTCATAATGTTTATTTATTGCTTCGTTTTTAGTGTCAAAATTCGGAATTGAAATCATGACAGGAAATTTAGCTTTCAGATTAAATACACGGAGTGATTTTCTGTCTGAGTCGTATTTGTCGTGATTAATCTTCTTTCTTGATTGCTTATCAATCACTTGCCTCGTTTTCGCTACAAACATATTACGTAAAACGGAAGTTGGCATAGAAATGATTTCATCGCCTGGTTATAAAACAAAATGGTTGACAATGATGGCCACCTTTGAAAAAAAGTTTTCAATTTTCCAGCCTTACAAACGACTAATTCATGCAAAACAACGGAAGCAACTTTTGATGAAAGTTACACAATAGACAGGAGGACTCTTTTATTGTTACATGTAACATTAGTAACATTTTGTGAATTGTTTGCAGATACAACTTGTTATAATTGGAACATTGTTCTCGTTGTTGAAACGTAGTTTTACGTGGAAACGTTTCATTCAGTGATCATAAAATTACCGGTATTAGTTCTTCAATATAGGATTTAGAAATGAATTTTCTAAAGTTGATATATAATTAACTATAGTAAATTTCCGGGCTATATAACTGCAATAAGTTGCTTGTATTTCAAGCAAATTGATATTGTTATAATGAGAGTGAGAGACCAGTTGATTACTTTTCAGTCATTATGTTTAAGTATCCTGGAGATAGAATCACCGTATTGGAAGATGAGATGGTTTACCGAAAATTAATAACAGAATTTCAAAAGCAATCAACATAGCTAAGGGAGTTTGAGACGGTTTCCGTGTACAGGTTATTTGTTTTAGAGACGTCTTATGTCCCAATGTTTAAAACTAATTATCAAAGCACAGCTGATAATGAGAAGCGTAATGTCATCCAACATAGACGATCTGACAGCGGTATGATCACCCGTTAGACATGTGAAAATCACACCTTAATGTCAGCACACGAAACAAAAACATCCTGTAGATCAGCTGAAATAAATGCCATCGACTAACTACAGCAATATGCCTATGTCCATAAAGACAGTAGGTAATACACACACCTGGTGATTGTCGCTAAACGTTATGCAATTTTGACCAAAGCTGTTGTCGTCAGGAAGTATGTTACCTTAAATCTATTATTCGTTTACGTTTGCTTCTAGTAAGATGTATATTTACTTTAAACTGGACCTGCCCAAAAACATTGACTTGGTCACTCCTGCACATCCGGCAAATATAGGTCACATACTGCATCCAAAATAAATTGTGTAGCATGCTTCCTTCCTTCTGTCATCCATGCAAGTTCGATCGTAGTAGGGCTTATAGTTACTTCTGACTGGACATTGCCCAACGTCTTTGACTTGGTCTATCATTCGGAGAGTAGAGGTCACATACAGCATATGAAAGCTTATTGCACATCTACAGACTAAATGCAACAATTCTTTTTTATAGAATTGAAACCTAAAACCACAAAATGTACCAAAAGGAGTTTGAATGAAAAGCTTTATATAAGAAAAAGTTTCCTTATAAGACCCTGGTCGCTTTATCAAAATTTCAAAACGTTAGTGCACTTCTACAGAATATAAATGTAACAATTCTATTACAAAATCGAAACATCAAAACACAAAGTAAAAGAAATTCCAAGGACAGACTTTACATAATAAAACCGACTCTCTTGGCTCCTTAGTTGACCCCAAGACCGGAATCAAAATAGCAAAACCTTATTGCACATCAACAATGTATGGCCAATCACATTCAAGAAGATTTTTTAGCTACCCGTAAGATGTAGAAGAAGTTCCAATGACAAGAAATTGTGACGGACGTACGTTCTCACTTAACCCTTCTTGTGGGGTGATTTCTTTTAATTGTTTGTTCATTTATAAGCTGCAACACACAACTGTTTCACCTCTATCTGTATCCGCTTTATTCCGTCGCTAAAAAAGCACATGCGTACTGCAACATTTTGATCCATTTTGGGTAAAAAATCACTTTAAAACACAATTTCGTTTCCTATAGGAGATGACGGAATAACCTCAATTACAACTCACAAAAACATCCATTGCACCCCACAAGTATCTCTGGACAAGTACGGACGGACCAACGGGCAAACGGACGGACAGCTGACTAGACAGAGAAAACTACAATATACCCGAACTTTCTTTATACACCAGCTACAATACATTATATAGATCAGATACAATACAGTCAGTAGACCAGTTACAATTCATTTGCAGTGCATGGTGTAAATAACCTACGATATATACTGTAAACATTTTTTTTTTCAATTTTCAAAAATAATCTCACCTGGTTCCCTTTCTTAAATTTTCGATAAGGAGAAGCTACCTATGTACATATGAGTTAAATTTCTAAATTCAATTTAACAATTGAAAATGTGGGACAACTATAAAAAAAAATTAATCATTCGACAGACACATGTAGATATGTTTCTTAATTTAAAAAAACAATAAAAATCATATTATTGTTGAAATTGGATATTGATATATCAAATATGTATCAATGATTATATTTGACTCATTTTAAACGTGTATTCATTGAAGTATCTAGCAGATAGAGGAACGCTTTTTGTCTTGTCGTAAAATTCTGAAATGCGCATGCGCTGTTATTATGTTCTTCCGGCTGAACGGCAATCAAAATGACATATCCGTACTATAACGACAATTCGAACGTTATAAGAGATCTGCAAGAAATGAGAACAATGACAATTATGGATACCCAAGCAAGGGTTGATAGCATACCAACAATGACTTAAGATATGGGCTGGCGTCTGAGAAAAGACAGCTTGTCAAATATGTGATGTTTCTGTCTTTTCTCAATCTTACAGAGATAAAGGGGAACAATTAGGGAATAAAGGGGTAGTAACACGTGAATATTAAGAGAATGAACGAGAGAGATAGATTGAGAAATGTAGGGGAAAGAGTTTGTGTAATGAGAGAGAGAGAGAGAGAGAGAGAGAGAGAGCTACATGTATCAGCTAGTATACAAACTAGACAAGAAGATTAAGAGACACAATATAATTATACATTAATCAGTAGAAAGCGATGGTATAATCTTGTCGTTATTGTTGTCTGCACTTCCCTACACCAGGGATGTCTTTTCAAGAAGTGACAACGACATGGCGTTAAAATAGCTGTTTATTTTTGCTAACGAAGTATAATGCCTATTTTCTCTTCTCTGACCTTTGGAAATTGCCGTTTGTTCATGATGCGTTCTTATATAACGTTCTCACAGATCTAATGTAACTTAATGTATGAGAATCTTACTTGAATATAACTTAATTGGCTGTTATCAAATAGGAGAGAACACACGCAAACCATGAAGTACATATAAATGTTAAAAATGAACTTGTCAGAAAAGTTTGGAGGGTTGTGTTGCACGTATTCTAGAATCGTGCCTACTTTCATTGTTTTTATAAACTGTTGGTGTTTCTTTTCTTTCCTAAGTTACATTTTGTGAAAAAAGAGTTTTTATTCGTTCGCATAGAAACAGTTCACGTAATATGATCACTTCGGATAATTCATAAAAATACAGATACAGCAACGTTAGGCAGCGCTGAGGGCTATACGGCGTTAAAAGTCCTCTTGAAAACAGAGTGAAATTTATAGCTTACACTCAGCGGACCTTAAGTAATGACAGGATGCATATTTCGTTCAATAATGAATCTGTTTTCCCACTTTGTAAATCAATCATAAACTGAACAGAAGATTGCCACAGGGTTAAACACTACTTTGGGCAAACATTAATTGTAATTGGCAGGTTTTGGTTGGTGATTTTGTTAGTAAAACACCTGATTAGTCTCATATCCACCGGCAGTTGGGACAAAAGTAAAAAGTAAAATGTCGTTTAATTAACAAAAGCATTGTCAACAAACTCGCTTGTTTTCTACGTGGAATTACGACACTGCGTTCAAAGCTTATCTCGATTGGATTTTTCAACTATTTGTTCGCTCAACATATCGCTAGTGAGGCATCAGTTTAAATGAAAAATGGACGTGCTATGTTTGTGTGCATTGAGAAACTTCAACATAAAAACAAAAACCAGTAGTGAAATTGAAATTGGCTATTTATTATAATTTTAAAGAATAAATGACAATTAAAAATTACCGCCAAGACATATTACATCATATAAACAATTGGCAGTTATCAGTTACATAATAATTATAAAATATAAAGGTTCACAAATACAAAGATGGGTTAATATGACTAGTTATTTTACTTTATATCTTTCCCAAAAGAAATGTATTTTAATATGCACTTTTCAAAACGATATTCCTATATTAAACATTTCTTGTTTTAAACGCGTGAAGTTACATTTTTGTAAATTGATAGGTCAAATAAGTTGTATTTTAAACAAGGTGTTGGTTAAGAGTGTTGGTGTCCAGCATTCGGTCTTGTTATGGCAATATGTCTGCTTGTGAACGACCTCAATAGTTAGAAGATGCGTTAGAAATTAATAATTTATTGATATATTTCACCCTTTTTGAAGGTTTTATCTACGATTCCATAAGATCAGATGTTAACATGACATTTTATTTTTTTGTTAAGTTGCCTTAATTGTTGCCTCTTAATATTGGCCTTTTATTTAGAAGGACTTTACAAGAAATAATGTCGCTGACCTTGTCAGTACTCTATGGTCAGTTTATAATTATGTCATGTGATTTAGACGCAGACTGTTTGAGACACGTTGCACTAAAACAAATAATGATCAGTGTCACCGAGAGAAAACTTAACCGAGATTCCAGTAAGCGATAACGCAGACCGGAACCGGAAGCTACAACCAGAATATGTTTATGAAGCTAATATTTTTTATACTTCTTTACCTAATGTTTTGTTTAGATTTATTGCAACAATTGCATTAACGTGTGATACCAATAGTAACCTAAAATCTTTATAAACATATAGAGAGGAATTACACGTAAAATATGTGGGCGAGTCCACGAGGGAGTTAAACGTGATTGGGATGTGCAGCTAGAATCAATCAATACAAGAGCTCTAACATTGCTGGACATCAGGACTGAATTGAATCATCGTCAAATCGTGGCTTTTACAGCGGCTAATATCAATTACGAACCATTTTAACGTCCTAAGTTGTATTCATCAGAAATAAAGAGGGTCATTAATGCATTTTATACTTTAACAACTGAACATTTAACCATATTCCTTAAGTCCAAAAGAGTAGTTGCCTAATAGAAGCGGTCAAACACCGAAGCTCAGCAAGGTCCTCAACGCGACACATGGTCAATAAAGGGTACTTAGTGACCACCGGCAAGTATACACTATTTATTGATGTTTTATATTATAAGCACAAGTAATGGTCCTCATGGCAGTTAAAAGCAAATATGTTTCATGCTAAGAAGCACAAATACTAAAAGGCTTAAAACATTATGTCCTTGGACTGATTTGGTTGTAATATCGGCGTCTTCGTGTTTGAACCAGATTACCCTAATGGTCTGTGCATTAAACTAAGATATGTTGTACACTGGAGTTTCTTTTAACAACGACCATGTTTGTAATTGGATTTTTTGTCATTGTTAAGAATTCGCTGTTGTAATGAATCAAAATTGTGGTTTTTTTGTCGATTTGTTCCAAACCTATAGTCGTTGTAATACATTTGCTGTTGTAATGAGTGTCATTGTCAAGATACTCCACTGTATTATATTTTGGGTGTCATTTAAAGATACTCCACTGTATTATATTTTGGGTGTCATTGTAAAGATACTCCACTGTATTATATTTTGGGTGTCATTGTAAAGATACTCCACTGTATTTTATTTTGGGTACACATAAAAGGAAACATAAAACAATTACGTTGCCATTAGACGATTCGCTAAATTAGTTATGGTATAAATGGGGGGTCCAAGGTCATTGGAAATATTTATCAAAATATTCCCTCCTCTAACTCCTCCTTATTAAAAACAACAAGATTTTATTCTTGATATTTAATTAATTAACAAAGGAAGATACAATATAACAAAATGTAAATTATTTAAATCGTCCAGACGTAAACATTCCCACGTGATACCTGATCAAACGCCTCCATATCGTACAGTGTATGCAACTGATGTATTATTCTGGGGTGATAATCTATTTTGGAATCACATTTCACAGGTTAAAGATCTATCAAATTGACTTGCAATCTAAAACACAGGCTGAAACAAATCAACAAGTATAGACACAATCTCTTACGCTCGTGGAACAAAACACTAATCAACTTGTACAAGCGACATTACCACTACTGATTTGTTCATTATAAAGGTGTACGTCGCATGTTATGCGGCATCCCTCTGGTGGTACTATTACGCATGTACAAAGCTCTGAATCTTATCTGACTCAGAAGGGTTGATAAGTTCACAGTGAGCTTTATTCATCTTGCAGCAAAAATGACAAGAAGAATTGAAGGTAGAATCAGAGTCGGTATAATGCGTTCCTTATCTCTGTAGTTTTCATAAGCATAACTCGCATAAGAGATCACAGATGTAAATCATTTTACATAGACGAACATGCTAGCATGTTGCACTATACCAATCACATTCTCGCTTTAACTGAACCTATATTACCATCTCAAGTTCAAGAATGAGGCCTCAAGTAACCAAAGAACACAGAATATCACTGTGTCCTTCATCTCACGACTTGCCCATGGGTGCCATTTGTAAACAGGGTCGATTTCAGGGGTATTGTGTTACAAAAATTCTATGTTAAACCCCCGTCACCTCAGCTCCCAGTTTTCACACAAGACAGCACAGGATGAAAACCACTCTTGTTTTCCAATACCCACAGGACAATGTCAGATTAGGATTACAAAAATTTTTTTTTATTGTTTATAAATTATACTAACCAATCAGTGGTACCCACAGTCTGTTAACCAGGCCTCTGGGGACATAAGGTGTCTCAGATTATTTAGTTGTGTGATTTCTTAAGACGTACATTTTAGTACATACATTCGCAGCACTGATTAAACAAATAGTAAGGTTCAACAGTTTGATATTGGCTTAACAATAACAGTATTCGGTAAAGGCCATGTTCACCATCGTTCTAACAATTCTGTCGACGACATGATACGTAGGCAGGCAGGCAGGTAGGCAGACATGCTGCGTTGGCCCAACGTTGTTTTTAGTCAATCTGGACCAAAGGTCTAAGGTGGACTTTTCTCATACAAATCCCGTCCGTCGTCTGTCGTCCGTCCGTCGTCGTTAACTTTTAACATTTTTTGACTTCTTCTCCTGAACCACTTGACCATTTTTATCCAAACTTGGTAGGAAGTATCCCTAAGGAAGGGGATTCGGATTTGTTCAAATGAAGGGGCTGGGCCCCAAGGTCTCGCAACTAGGGGGCAAAAAGGTGGGGAATATACAAATCTTCAAAAATCTTCTTCTAATAAACTGGTAGGCCTAGAGCTTAATGTTTTGGTATGTAGTAGCTTAAGGGCATGGAGAACCAAGTGTGTTCAAGGCGTGACCTTTGGGTCAAAAAAAGGCTACGCATTTTTGGGTTAAAGTTCAACATTATAGCAAATATGTTAACTTTTCACAATTCAGACTTCTTTTCAAACACTTTTGAACCAATTCCACTAAAACGTGGTTAATGGCATCCATAGGTAAAACGGGGTACAAAGGAAAAGTTGCAATAAGGGCCGTATTTAGCGCCTTCATAAAAGTTATAACAACCTACATATTTGGTAAAGAAGCATATCCAGGTTTCAGATTTAAAATTTCAAAGCTATACATACATTATTTAAAAAGTGTTTTGACATTGTAAAAATGATAGCCTTTCAATTGTGTCGGCTTTTAACCTGAAATTGATTGCCTTAATATAGTTATCCTTCATAAAATAAAAAAATTAAGCATTGTATTCAAACACTAATCTTTATATATTAGCACTGTGTGCTTCTTTACCACATGATCTTATCAAAGATAACTTGATCATATAGATAGATGTTTGATTGAGAAGGAAAGTGATACAGTTCAACCTCGGAGACTATTGGAATTTTTTCTATGTCGTATTAATCGCGGACCTGTGACGAAAATCGCAAACCCCTTTTCGTGTCCTTTTTATAATATTCTTGAACTGGACGTAATATAAATATGTATATATATAAGACACGCACACATATATGTCCTATTTGGCAACAAGGTTTACAGAGAGGCAATGGTATCCCTGTGTGTACAAATCGTGCACCATTGATAGTCATTTGTTCATCTTCGGCTATGAAGGTAACTTTGTGAATAAAGTGCAAAGGAATCTCTATTCCTGTCGTTTCCAGTTCCTATCACCGCTTCTCTTCCTGTCCTATCTTTTGGTTTTTCTCCTTTTATCTTTTGTCGCAATATTGTTGAAATATTCTGGACGTTATGTTAAACCCTAATAAAACAAACAAACAAACAAAAAACAAATCACTCATTGACTTCTTCAATAGGTACGCCAGCGTATTTGTGCCATTTTAATGATGCAGACAAAAATATTAAATCGTTTGTACGATTTCAGTTAACCCTTTGTATCTTTTAGCAAAAAACAGCAACATCAAATGTTTTATTTGCATATGCTATTATTTAATATGTTATAGGTTTGCTATATTAAGCTAAAGGCCATCTCCAGGGCCATCGGAACCCCTATATCAATATAACGAAATGCATTCAATTCTTCTTAAATTGCGTATATCAGGGTGTGACAACCTTATGTTTTTCAAGCGTTAACAAACGGATATAACCTATATACAGAGGGCCCTAAAATTGTGATAGGCAGCTTAATCAAATACAAGGTCTTATTCAAAGCAAGAATCTCAACAATACAAAAGGTATCACATGTTATCATATTAAATTTCCTTCCATACCTTGTGACGGTGTTTAAAAATACTGATGGCAACTTTATAGTGCTATCTAGCTGATATATCACGCCAAAGACATATTGACATAATACTTCACTCGGTCACATTATCCTGAAACCGATCCAGTCAGTCCTACTCCTACCTAGAAATGTCTTATGTCTTGGGTATGGCACTGCCGGGGTTCGAACCCGCAGCCTTCCGCCAATAAATCTAGATCTCTAACCGTTGAATACACCACTCATTTTAACGGAATATTATACACATTTAGTTTCACACACACACACACACAGAGAGAGAGAGAGAGAGAGAGCTATCATATTATATTATGGGTATACGTATCGATACAACTTTCACGGCCTCTGGAAACTGACACATATGTAATTGGGTTTGGTGCGTTAACAGTACAACTTTAACAACTTATTCAGTGTATGTGATACTTTTTTACATTTGCAACGTGTCTAACACTACTTGACCAATTTCATCGAAACTTGGAAGATGTCATCCTTAGAGGAAGGGGATTCAGATTTATTCAAATAATGGGGCTCAGTACTCAGGGAAGGTCACTTAGGGGGCCAAATGGGGAAAGTTTGATAAAATTCTAAAATCTTCTTATAAACTAGAAGGTCTAGTGCTTAATGCTTTGGTTTGTAGTAACTTTAGGGCACGAAGAACCAACTTTGTTCAAGGAGTGACCCTAGGATAAAAAATATTCAAATGCTAATCCAGATGGACGTTAAGGCCCCATGGGCCTCTTGTTTGTTAAGATATAAAGATTTTTCTAAATTATAATACGCTTTAACCTTGTATCTAAAAGCCTCCAAACGTAGCGTCTTACCTTCAAAATGAGTATACATACTGATTGAGCAAATCAATTAACAAATTGAAAATATTATCAGCTGATGGGTCTCAAAAAATTATACTAGATATATTAAAATTTGAAGAATATGAAGTGTGCTCTTTGACTTATTGCTGAAAACTTTGTTACAGTACAGAAGCGACCCTGTAAAACATATGCTCAAGTGTTTCTTTCTTGGAATTCCAGAAACAGCCAATCGGAGACTCTTTAAATTTGATTTTGAACAGAAAATAATTTGTTTGTTTGTAATATTCTATGAACTATTCTAAAATGAAATCATCGCATTGGTGTGTCCTTTGTAACCTTAAACAAAACATAAGACTATTAATTTTTTTGCACCAGAATATTCTCTATTTATGCCATCTGGACATACTTTTTTGTTGAATACACTGAAAATCTACAAAAAACTTTGTATATATTCTTAACACCTTCGCGATTAGAAAGAATAACAACATAACTACGGTTGGATGGAGTAAACAAAAGGCCCATTGGGCCTTAACGTCCATCTGGTTGAAATCTGCCCAGTAGTTTCATAGGAGATGTCGTTTAAAGGCACAATGTCAAATGTACCCCTTTTGGTCCCGCCCTTGTGTCCCCTGGGGTCAAAGACTTCATTTGTACTTTTTTGTTGAATAAACTGAAAATCTACAAAAACTTTGTATATATTCTTAACACCTTCGTGATTAGAAAGAATAACAACATAAGTTGGATGGAGTAAACAAGAGGCCCCATTGGGCCTTAACGTCCATCTGGTTGAAATCTGCCCAGTAGTTTCAGAGTAATGTTTAAAGGCATACTATCAAATTTAACCCTTTTGACCCCACCCAACTATGCAATGGGGGGTCAGATACTTCATTTTTACAATCTTTAATTCCCTTCCATTGAGAATGCTTCATGTCAAATGTTGTTCAAATCTGCCTAGTAGTTTAGGAGGAGATGTCGTGTAAACGCATAATGTCAAACTTACCCCTTTTGGCCCCGCCCACCTGTCCCCTGGGGGTTATAGACTTCATTTGTACAATCTTGAATCCCCTTACCCTAAGGATGATTTCTGCTTATAAGATAAAGATGTCTTTATTTTAAATACAGACATATATCTGTATTTTTTTTTCAATGAATGCAGATATCTGTATTAAATGCACGGGTTATACCTAAACGGCCTGCCATATGGAAACTTATTTTCGTGTAATCCTTACGTTAAACATTGTAAAACTAGAAAATGAATAAACATTTTTAAGTGAAGCAAATAGCATACGTTTCTTGTTGTGTGTGAGCGCAGACAATTAAGTTATAATAGTGGCAATATACACAATGTAATGTACTTTTTACCCGCAATATGATATGTGTGTTAATTGATCCAAGTCAATCATGCAAACAAAAGATGATAATGGAAAACCAACTGTTATGCAATTAAAATTAAGCTTCCTGGGATTAAGATGAGAACGAAGATAACATTGAATTGGCGGAGCCAATCGGCGCCTGTACATGTGAGGCAAACCTTCTAGTCCCCGTTAGGATGTCAACATTATAATTTATAATAACATCAGCACTTTGTGTAACGTGGTAGCAATACACTGAATGAAATTTGATTGTTGGGTTTTATCAGAGACGTAATATAATATACAGTAATTTCTCTTGTGTTATGAAAGTTTAACTTCACAACGGCCATTACAACTGTGTAACGAATACGGAAGACTTCAGAAGGCAAGACCAGAAGCTCCATTATTTTACTTCCATTTTTATCCTAGATTCCACTACGAGTATATCTCACCACCCATTGCCTATAGTTTCCAACACGAATATATAGTACTGCCACTTAATCCTACCTTTAAAGAGTTCTGGATGTCATCCTAAACCATCGTTGTCATTCTTTTAGTTTCTGACTGCAGCTAAAAAGGTTGAGAAAGTAAAATTGATGCAGTGTTTTGCCTACTTATATTGATACCTGGGTTTGGTAATGCTCTTACGGAATGTCTAAGATGCTATTCTAAATTTTATTATGTCCACTGAAATCCCGTCTAAAGCATCAGATAACAAGAGGCCACAATGGCCTTAACGGTCACCCGAGTATTAATTAGCTTGAATACATTTAAATAATGGTGTTCAGATATATATAAATGTTGTTGGACTCTGAATGGAAAACTTAAAACAGGCCGTCAATATATTCTTCGCATTATTATCTATAACTGTCTAATGAACATGTGCAGACATAAAGTATACCTTTTCGAGAAAATTGGCATTTTCAGTCTTCCAATGTGTCAGTGACCTTGGACCCCATGACCTTGAAAGTGTTTGTCAAAATATTCTTCCCACTTTTCCTTACAACTCTCTAATATATATGTGTATACTAAAAGCCTACTGTTTTCGAGAAAATTAGCATTTTCTGTCTTCTGAAGTATTCGTGACCTTGACCTTGGACCCCGTGACCTTGAAAATTGTCAAAATATTCCTCGCATTATTTCCTACAACTCTCTGATACATATGTGTACATGTTTTCGAGATAATTGCCCTTTAAGGCTTCCGAAGTGTCAGTGACATTGACCTAGGCCCGAATGACCTTGAATCTTTGTAAAATATTCCTCGTATTATTTTCTACAACTCTCTAATCTGTCTGTCTGTCTGTCGGTCGGTCGGTCGGTCGGTCGGTCGGTCTGTCTGTCGGTCTGTCTGTCTGTCTGTCTGTCTGTCTGTCTGTCTGTCTGTCTGTCTGTCTGTCTGTCTGTCTGTCTGTCTG
>JAUMGZ010204893.1:0-12314 GCA_032359645.1 Pododesmus macrochisma | reverse complement strand
GTGTTTCTGGTAGGGTCACCCAAGTCAGACAGGTTGAAGGGTAGAGGCCAGACAAAGATCTGCACATCCTTCGGAGGAGACGCTAAGCTGGCGGTCCCGTGTACAGGGATTTTTAACCCCCTGGCACGATAAAGACCCCAATGTAATGTTCGATATAAGAGTAGGCGGAAACGCCGTTGCATTGGCTCATCCTTCTTTCTGAAGTATCTCTATTACTTTCGTTTCCCGTTCCTATCGCCGCTTCTCTTCCTGTCCTATCTATTGGTTTTTCTCCTTTGGTCTTTGTCACAATATCGGTGAAATATCCTGGACGTTACGTTAAGCCCCAATTAAACAAACAAACAAACAAAAATTTGATTTCGCAGCGAAAAATTCGAAATATATATTACGCGATAAAATGAAAATATAAAAAAAATCTTATTAGAGACCCAAAATAGTTCGTCATCGTTTATTCAGTTTATTCTGGGCGAGAAGAAGATAATCTTCGTTTTTTCGGAGCAAATAACAAAAGCCTAAGAATGAGGATTATTTGTATCGTTTTTTCGCGTTCGTTATTTCGGGGCGAAGAAACGATAATTTTAACATTTTTGATGTGCAATAACGACGGCAAATAACCCCGATAAGCTTCGTCTTTTGTCCTTCTTAATTTCGGGGTGAAATCGATAATCTTCGTTTTTCCGCTTTCTTTATTGCGCCCCCCTCCCTCCCGAAACGAAGATGATCGTCTTTTTCGCACCAAAAACCCAAAAGATAGCGGGGCGAAATATTTCCTGTCGCTAATTAGCATTTTTTTTTTATTTCCGCTGTTTCGCACAATTTTGTTTGTGTGTGTTAAATTTCGCTGGATTGACAAAGGTGAAAAAACGGTTTTCGGAACCAAAAAATAATGAAATTGCAAAAATCATCCACCATAAGTGTATAATGGGATATCACATTTCTCATTAGGTAATACTCTTCAAGGAACCATTACAGTTACTTTGTTTTTATATTATATTGAGACTTAACGTCTCTTTAACTTTTGTAAAGATCACATCGAGACGGCGTCTGCTTGTAACAGAGCGCACTTATGACGACTTTATAGTGCTGTCTCACTGAAATATCGCGCCGCACATACATTGAAATGATATTCCACTCGGTCACATTATCCGAACCAACCAGACCTTCACACAAAAAAATGTTGCGCGCTTAGTGGGGAGCGATAATATTGCCTAATTTTAACGTCTTATGTATTAACGCGGCTGGGATTCGAACCTCCGTCTAGGATTCTAACACCAGTCTACCAGCACGAAGTAAACGCTCTACTTCTGAGCCACCGCGCCGGTACCGTCATAGCTACACATAGTAATAGGTTTGTATTGGCTAAGCGGACAAGATAAGAGGATAAGGCACAGAAGTAGTGTTTAGCCAATTGAGGGGAGAGTGGCCAACAGGAGGGACACATACGGGAAGGCAAAGAGGGGCGTGGCGCTTTGTTAACAAGGGAAATTTATAGAAAGTCAGAATGAAAGTTAGGCATATACAGTATTAAGAAAAGAGAGTTGAGAATCGATTGCCAATCTTATTGACTAGATGTCACACAATGTGAAGTACTAAAAAGGGTTGATCTTTACAACGTTTTTTCTTAATTAAATGTAGTGTTACAATAGATGGAAATGATTAAATATAATGACACACTTTACACAATACTCATCACACTGACAAACTGGAATAGACATACAGGGCAACTGTTACTTTGTTTTAGTTCAGCTCTAGATTCAATTCTTAAGTAAAAACTATGTGATTCTTTTTAGGATTGTGCCCTTTTTAAGTACTTTAGAAAAAATAGAATCAGAATATGCTTGCGCCATTTGAGCAATAATTAAATGGTCCCCAAACTTGTTTAAAGTAACAAACTTATTCTAGACATTGTGACTACACTAAATTGCAATTGTTTATATTTTGATGCAGTACATATTCTTAACTTGTCTTACTCTTTTTTGATTAATTTCAGGGTTAGGATCGTCTCGATTTTTAATGACGCTTAAATGCGTCGCACCAGTCTACAATAACGTGACATCGACCATGAATTCAACAACATCTAAACCTCTGTCAACACCAAATTCAAGTTCAAGTTCTTTATTAACCTCAAGTCTTACGACTCATCGATATATAGAAACTACCAAACCTTTGTCTACTACGAGGGCTACTACCATAAACACACAAGGTCAGCAGACGACAGTCAGAAACGATGACGTTGTAACGTCCGAATATCAGTCAACCACCAGTGAGGGAACTACCATGTATCCTTCCAGCACGGTACCTGATATTTGTTCCTGTTGCACAATGGAGACGCTGGCCATCAAAGAATATTTAGGTAAAGTGCTAACAAAGTATACTTTATAATTATGATACGCATCTATTTGATAGTAGATAGCAAAACAAAATGTTTTTCACGTAATTGGAAACACCAGTTATCCAAAACAAAAATATATGCGTTTTTAGAGATTAAGTTTATGTATCATTTGATGTTAAACGTTTAAGTTGATCTATTGCAGAACAGTTCGTTTTATTGTGGTTAAGCGTCCCTTTAACGCATGTATAGGTCATATCGAGACAGTGTCTGCTTGTGACAGTACGAACTGATGGCGATCTTATAGTGCTGTCTCACTGAAATATCACGACTCAGACACATTAATTTGACACTTCACTCGGTCACATTATCCTGATACCGAGCAAAACAGTCCTTCTCCTACCTAGTAATGCTTAGAACTTAACAGGGAGCGAGAAGATTGCCCAATTTTAACGTCTTAGGTTTAACACTATTGCACATTTGTTGAAAAGTATTAAGAGACATTACATGTGTTAACAATAAAACGTCATCTACGTATAACTGTCTGTCTAAATGTATACAGTTTACTTATGAGTGTTCAACATTTATTATAAGTGAAGGGCGCATACATTAAATTCACCATGGTTTCCAAGTCAGCTTTTTTGCAAATTCTTTATTTTAAAACATTCCCTATATACACAACAATAAGTTTGTTAATATCATATATTTGGAAATCCCATGTCAACAGCTCGTTTGAAATATAGATATTACAAGATTTTAAATTGTTCACCATAGCGGCCAACTTGGAAAAATAAGACAATCAATGATTTTATTCAGAAACATCTAGACATGGCGTGTTTTTCATTTAATTGTAATTTCTAGTCTCTGTCTTCGTTTTATGCAGGAGAAATAAGGGAAATAAATTTCGCAAAAAAATATGTTACACATATACAAAAAAGTTTTGTTTAAAAAAAATGACAGATCTTGTTGGCCGTCTTAATTTAGAAATGATGATTCCTCAATCATTGGGAACGTAATTTGCCTGTTTAATACCCGTTTTAAACGCAATTTCTAGGATCACCGATACCGTGCCAAAATACTAAACGATAGGACACGATTAGAAGCGGCAACAAGAACCAGAAAAACAGAGCTATTGGGATAGTACAAAAAGTAGAATGAGCCAATTGAAAGGCGTTTCCGCCTACTTTTATCAATGTTACATAGGGATCTTTATCGTGTCAGATATTTAACATCCTTGTACACAGGATTGCTATCTTAGAAAGACGTACAGATTCATTCGCCAGGCCCCTTCAACCAGCCTGACATGGGTGACCCTACCGGTAACATAAATACCGGTCAGCATAGCTTCCCAGGTCACCGTGACACACCAGCCCCACTCCAAACAGATGGCAACCAACAGAAAATTACTATAAAATCACATAGAACCACAACAAAAATGACCAGATACCACAATGGAGTTACGTAAATAGAAAATGTCAACAAGCACTACATCCTAACATTTTGTTTGCAAGCTATTTCAAAGACCAAGCTAACTATTGACATGAGATTTTCAAAAATAATTATAGTTCTTTTATATAAATCGTTCCGTACCGCGTGGTGGTGGCATCGAATACTGTAGAAACGTGCCTTTCGGGACGGGGGTGTCTCACACAGATTATTGGCTCTTTCCTTTTATAAATATCATTTTTATCGGAGGCATGTTTATGGTTGCATGTATCTTTTTTATTGTTTTCTTTAATGTTTGTTGGCGATATTCTTGGTTTTTTAGACCATGTGATTCAGATGTTGCCCTTCCTAAATTCAATATGTCCCTCTGATTCAGATGCCATTATTCCCATATTCAATATCCTGTTGCATTCACATTATATATACTATGATGTATCAAATAAAACCTTTAATGACCGCTATCTTAAAAATTTTGCATTTCCTCGGAAATGGAAAATTTTTAGAATATGAAACTTCCATTTGTAATTTTGCATGCTGAAAAATGCTTAAAATAGGAAATAGTACAATCATGTTTGGCAGATCAACTTAAATATCAATGTTTTATATCTATGTTCAAAAATGGATAAATATTCGATGGTTCTACGTCTGTGATGTTTTCAACATATGTGCAATAACTTTCAAAACATGCTTTATAATTTTCAATTTATTTTAAGTGAATATACAATAATGTTATAGGTATATATTCAATAATTCCCAATATACATGAATTATTTTTAGTTAATATCCAATTATTCTAAAGATATGTGCAATAGTGTACAATATACATCTGTATGTACAAATACGTTTTAGTCCATCTGGACCAAAGGCTTTTCTCACACAAATTCCCTTAGTCGTCGTCGTAAACTTTTCACTTTTCGACTTTTTGCCAATACTTCTTGACCAATTTTGTTTAAACTCGGTAGAAGGCATCCTTAGGCGCAAGTTATTCAGATTTGTTCAAATCTGGAAGAAGAGCTCAGTCCCGGAGCGGCACCACTTGGAGGCCCAAATTGGGAAAATTTGACAAAATTTCAAAAACCTTATAAAGAAAAAGGCCTAGTATTTAATGGTTTGGTATGTAGTAGATTAAGGGCATGGTGAACCATGGAGTTTGTTCAAGGCATGACCCTGGGGTCGGCATTTTTCAAATGCCAACAATTTACTTATAGGCCTATTTCAACCTGGTGGACGTTAAGGCCAAATGGGACTCTTATTGTTGTATATGTTCAACAAACGTTCATTGTTTGTTCTAACCTGCTTCCATGTATATTGTTCAATTTATATTATAGGCATTTTTTCATACTAGTTTTGTATATGGTTTACTATAACCATAAAAATTATTATATATATTTTTTCTTGATCTTGTATAGTCGTAGCCATTGTTGTCCCAATTGTCACATCGATACTGTTACAAGTCATAGCCACAACTGGAAACATACTGTTTTACAGAAGGTAAACTTTGTTTATTAACATCTTTCACGTAAATATAAGTAAATACATGTTTTAAAAAAAAATCCAATTTTCTACTTCTATACTTGTTTAAAACGAAAGTCATTTATATTGATATAAATAAGACCAAAAGGTACCGGTATTTTTAATTCTTGTAAATGAATCCGAACAGTTTTAGAAAATGTGTTGGTTACCTAATACATGTAAACTGAAGGAGTATTCGACGATGCAGTCAGCAACCAAATGCTTCTCGGTTATTGGATTTTATTTCGTGAAATTTAATATACAATATGTGTGTATATATATACGTGTGTGTGTGTGTGTGTGTGTGTGTGTGTGTGTGTGTGTGTGATGGCACGCTTGCAAAACTACATATTCAATTATAAAAAGAGCTAGAGTATAGAGTTTCATTGTTGGTATCCAATGACCAATGACTAAAGTAGTATATATACACGAAAATCTCAAGACGATAGTCAGAATACATGGCCATTACATAGCTTTTCGTAAATCACTTCCAAAAGAAAATCACTTCTAAAAGAAATTTACAATGAATAATCTCCTTTTGAGGTGTGTATTCTTCAATTTCACTACATTATCTATTGTAACTCTGTTTTCCAGGACAAGAGAATCACATAACCTAAGAAGACATCAAATCAACAGGCCAGTGGACAATGAGCCATACGACGATATAATAGCTATAACACAAAGAAGAGGCAGCGCCTACGAGGTCACAAATATTTAACAAAGACTTTTTTCGTGTTGATAAATTAAAGCATTTTGTATATCAATGACATTCTTTAGGGTATTAAAAGTTTATTTTTCTTGAAAACTTTAGTTTTGGCGAAATTTAAATGAGAAATAGGTCTTTATCACAACAATTTTTGTAATAAGCATTCCTCTCTAATTATTGGACATTTCATGTGAAAGGTATGTAAATGTGATTTTTGCATTTCTGAAGTTTATTTTCCAAAGAAAAAATATGGCTGGTGCGACTTAGTAAGGAGTGGGTGAGCAACAAATCACCATAGTTTTTATAATCAACATCTCTGTTAAACCAGTAAATATCTTTACCTGATGTTATATTCAAACGCTCTTTAGGATATATGCCTCAAGGGTTTTTTCTAAGACATTTTTCATGTTAAATGCTCGATGGGTGTGTGTGTGTGTGAAAATTTTCAGTTCAAAAAATCAATTTAGTACACTATAGTTATCAAACCATTTGGTTATATTAAGCTAAAACTTATTATTTTACCTATCGGGGTATGTAAATGTGATTTCTTTAATGTATTTTTCCAAAGAAGAAATGTGTCTAATGTAATAGGGTATTAACAGAGGAACCTTAATAATTAGGTGCTGAAACGTTCATAATTTTAATTTTCTGGTAGGATGTATCGAATTTATGTGTCATTTTAAACAACTCCCACTGAGAGGAGTCCATTTGACAATACCAATTATCCAGTTTAACTATTAGTTGACAGATTAATAGCTGTTATGTTTTACACGAAACTGACCTGAATAATATCCAATTTATGTTCATTTTAATACTTTAGAATTCTTGTGTTAATTGGAAAATGGAGAAAATGGTAATTGTGTTTTTGTTGAAGACCTTCGTAGGTTTGATCACGTGGAAAATCAGCTTAGAAATGTCACCGTTTTAAATATTACCTACTTGAGTTTGGTCTGGTTTTATTTAATTGTGTTAATTATATTTTTCGGTATAAATTGATCATGTTACTTCCTGTAATCGTTATATTCTCAGCAAATATGCATCTTACTTATAAATTATATAGATTTATTGAATTGTCATATATGCAAATGTGTATATAACGTTGATTTTGAAAGATATACAAAAATCTTTTTTAAATAACAAGTATGGCATAAGTCCCGCATTACAGGTCTAGTTCGCGACGGGGTAATTCACATAGAGTTTTGGCTCCTTCCTCTTATAAATATCATATTTTCTCGGAGGCATGATTCAGGTTGCATTTTTGTATTCCGAACAACCGAAAAAGAAAAAAAAATCGAAAATTTCAAAGCTACAAAGGCAAGAAAAAGGCTGTAAACAAATTTCAATATTATTGAAGGATGAAAATCACACAGCAACAATGCTATAAAATTATACTACCAAAATGTTAGATGTGAACGCAGTCAAATAGGACTTTGTTACGTATTCTTCTGTACACGTGTTTTGGACAATCAAGTCCTCATCAGAAAAGGTGACGTAATAGTTTATATAGAATTTAATATTATCTAAAGACAGACGGACTGACTTATAAAGGAAATTAAGAGCCACAAATCCAATGTCTTATGTTATGATGATTTCATTTATCTTTTTTAATGCTTACCTCCTTTCAATTTTAGGTAACCATACATCAATAATGTATGTTACCATTATGGACAGCAAAAAAGTCCAGAGAAGTTAAGCACATATGGTCAAGAGGAAAACCAATCCGGACTTTCCGTCATATGTTTGAAAAATACTTGTTTTTCCCTTATAGGTATGACAGACATGCCCGAGTGGTTTTCCGATTGTACATGTGATTAATAGTTACACCGCCTATTCATGTTTCTCTTGAGCGTCCAAGCTGGACATTGAGTCCTGGAAGTGGTTCTATCATATAGAACATTTAGGTTGCTGTACCTTGTTGACTTGTATGTATTGTTGTATTATAGTTGTCTTAAAGTGGTGTCACAGATATGAATGAAAATGTAGTAATTAAAAATGTTGATATGTTTATTGTTTATATCTTATAATTGCCATTGATTATTCCTTTTTTTAATGTTATCATATTAAAAGGGGCTTTGTTGTAATTTTCGATCAATATATCTTTTATATATGAGAAAATGCCAGTGTATGTTAAAATGAATAACATATTCTCAATTTTATAAGATATATGGTATGCTATGTAATGGTAGAGTATATATTTTATTGTATCGATACATGTTGTACATGTATAAAGTATGTTTACTTTTTAGAAAATACATTTTCTTATGATAATAATATTTTTTGCTTTTGTGTAGATGCAAAGATTGTAAACCGAATGTATTATTGTATGGCCACATTTATGATGTGTACACAGACAAGCTAAATCGATAAGCTATACCATATAGAACCCGACATATTGGAACTATAATCGTTAAAACGTGTACATCGCGAAGCAAGTCTATACTTAGGCTTTATTAAATAAATTGAAAATATATGATTTTAGGTTTATTGTTTCGTTACAAGGTTTCACTATTGGTAAACACTATATGCTCATCTCTAATTGTTTAAATAAATAAATAAATATTATTTGAACGTAGAAGAATTCATAAGAAAAAAACAAACAAAAAAAGGTTTGTGAAATACTTATATAAATAGAAGTATTCATCATAAATTGCAAAAATATTTGCATTTGGAGAAAAAGTAGAAGTATTCATAAACAAAAATTACAAAAAGATTTGCATTTGTAAAAATATTTTGCTGTTAACTGTATGTCAATTTATATTGTTAAAGTTCACTGCATTCCACATTGTTTAATACAGCTATGTACAAATGTACTAACCATGAGATGTAAATACACTACTTAAAAAAGTCAGTTTTTGTTTGTTTCATATACATGTATATAACATTTTCATCTTTGAAACTCATGTGTGAGAGTTGCCAATATTTATATATCTTTAAATGCACCTTTTGTAATCCATTGACTTTGTCCATGTGAAAACATTACATTTTTGTGGTTGTTGTGACGTCTTATATTTTCCTATTATCGTGGTGCTAAATTGTTTAATGCGGCTTTGTTTGGCTGTCAATGATCCTCGTTCTGTTGATTCCGCTCATCCTGTCGTTTTTAGTCCATCTAGACCAAACGTCCAATGTGGACTCATGGTCGCCGTCGTTAACATTTCACATGTTCGACTTATTCTCTCAAACCACTGGACATATTTCATCCAAACTTAGTAGGAACTATACCAAGGGGAAGGGGATTCAGATTTGATAAAATGAATAGGATCGATCCCCAGAGGGCGCCACAAGAGGCCAAAAGGGGAAAAATTTGACAACATTTCAAAAATATTCTTCTAATAAACTAAAAGGCCTATAGCTACATACTTTGGTGTGTAGTAACTTTAGGGCATGGTGAACTTAGTTTGTTCCAGGCGTGATCCTGGGGTCTAAAATAGATATTGCGTTTTGGGTTAAATTTCAACGCTATGGCAAATATGTTAACGTTTCAAATTTTTGATTTCTAAAACTAATGATCAATTTCATCCAAACATTGTAGAGGAAGGGTGTTCCGATTTTTGAATTGATGGGGTTTGGCCTCCAGGGGGCGCCTTTTCTGGGCCCAAATTGGGAAAATTGGGAAAAAATAGCTTTTATTCCAGTTGACCTAGGGCTCAATGCTATGGTTTGTAGTAATTTTAGGGTAGGGAAAGCTATGATGTGTCAAGGCGTGACGCTGGAGTAAAAAAGGTAGCTCATTTTAGGGTCAAATTTTAACACTTTCATATATATAGCAAATGTGTTGAATTAACAAGGTCTAAGGCGGACTTTCATCGTACAAATCCCGGCCGTCGTCCGTCGTCGTTAACTTTTAACATTTTCGACTTGTTCTCCTAAACCACTGCACCATTTTAATCAAAACTTGGTAGGAAGTCTCCCTAGGGGAAGTGTAGTTCAGATTTACTCAAATGAAGGGGCTGGGCCCCCAGGGGGTGCCACTAGGGAGCAAAAAGGGGAAAGTTTGACAAAATCTAAAAAAATCTTATAAACTAGAAGGCCTAGTGCTTAATGCTTTGGTTTGTAGTAACTTTAGGGCAGGGAGAACCAATTTTGTTCAAGGGGTGACCATAGGACCAAAAGTATTCAAATGCCAATCCAAGTGGATGTTAAGGCCCCATGGACCTCTTGTTTATTTCTGGTCTTAAACTACTTGACCAATATCATCCAAACTTGGAAATAGGCATCCCTACGGGGGAAGATAGTTTAGATTTGTTCAAATGGAGGGGTTTAGTCCCTAGGGTATGCCACTTATAGGCCTAAATGGGGGAAAATTGACAAAATTATCTCATAAACTTGAAGGCCTAGTGCTTAATGCTTTGGTATGTAATAAGTTAAGGGCATGGAGAACCGAGGTTGTTGAATGCATGACCCTGGGGTGGAAAGTATTTAAATGCCAAACATTTACTTATAGACCTATTTCAACAAGATCGACGTTAAGGCCCGATGGGCCTCTTGTTTATACATGAAACTTCAATATGTGCCTTGTATTGATCTAGATTAGTTAATTGAAAAAATCCGTTCATCGTATTTGTCATGGTGCCTATTCCTTGGTATTCTTTATATCAATATTTCATTGACTTAAAGGCTGTGATCATTGTATTTTCAAATACATTACGAACTTGGCGTCTGCAATTGCTTTTGCAAAAGAGTGCACCTGGTGTCTTGGCAAAGCCATTTTTATAGTATTGTTCGGGTGTGGTTTTTATCCTTAATTACCATCGTAATGTTAGCCCCTCTCTCTAGTTTGCTTTAGAAACTTGTTTAATTGAGGACTTGTTTATTACGGTTGATATGAATCTTGGCTTCGGGTTAAGAGCAAGGTCCTCTTACCCATTTAGTTGATTTGACGTCATTATATATGCCCGTCTCACTTTGCTAGTTTATTCTGGTTGTGACTTTTTAGTCCATCTGGACCAAAGGTCTAAGGTGGACTTTTCTCATACAAATCCCGTCCGTCGTTCGTCCAAAACTACGGGACTAATTTCATCCAAACTTGGTAGAAGTTATTGATGGGGGAAGGGAATTCAGATAGGACTCGGGCCCCGGGGGGCGCCACTTTGGGTGCATAAAGAGGGAAAATTTGACAAAATTTCAAAAAATCTTCTAATAAACTAGAAGTCCTAGCGTTTAATGTTTTGGTATGTAATAAATAAATGGCATGGAGAACCAAATTTGTTCAAGGCGTGCGTGACCTTGGGGTCAAAAGTAGGTTTCGCGGTTCGGGGTCAATTATTGTTATTATTATTATTGTTGTTTAACGGCACACCAACACATGTCTAGGTCATATGTTGCCGACGGCTCGGGGTCAACGTTCAACACTATAGCAAATATGTTAACTATTCACATTTTTGACTTCTTGTCCTTAACCACTGGACCTATTTCATCTAAACTTGGTAGAAAGTATCTATAGGGGAAGGGGATTCAGATTTGTTCAAATGAAGGGGCTCGGGTCCCAGGAGCCACTTTGGGGCCGAAAGGGGGAAAAGCTGACAAAATTTTTAAAATGTTTGTTGTAATAAACTAGAAGGTCTATAGCTTAATGTGTTTGTATGTAGTAAGTCTAGGGCATTGAAACATAAGTTTAGTCAAGGCTTGGCCCTGGGGTCAAAAACATGTTACGCGTTTTGGGGTCAAAGTTCAATATTTAATCAAAAGGTAAACCATTTACATTTTTGACTTCTTGTCCAAAACAACTCGATTTATTTCATCCAAACTTGGTAGAAGTCATTGCTGGGGGAAGGGAATTAAGATTTGCTCAAATAAAAGGACTCAGCCCCTAGTGGACGCCACTTTAGGTGCCTAAAAGGGGGAAAATTTGACAAATTTTCAAAAGATTTTTTAATAAACTACTTGGCCTAGAGATTAATTTTTTGATATGTAGTTACTTAATGGCACGGAGAACCAAGTTTGTTCAATGCTTGACCCTGGGGTCAAAAATACGTTACGCATGTTTGGGTCAAAGTTAAACACTATAGCAAATGGTTAACTATTTACATTTTTGACTTCTTGTCCAAAACTACTCGATTAATTTCATTAAAATTTGGAAGAAGTCAATTAACATGCTAGATTGTAGAGGTGTTAACGGTACGTAAGTCTTTAAAATAGCTCAAGGCATGAAAAATAGATTCAAATCCTCGATAAAGATTTTTGTTTAAAGAAAATACAACGTCATCTTGCATAACAATCAAAATTAAAAAACGACCAAAGAACGTACAGGGTGTTTCATAATATATGCAACCATTTAAACCGTTTATAAAAACTTTATTTTTATATGAAATCATTATAATG
>JAUMGZ010204882.1:0-12315 GCA_032359645.1 Pododesmus macrochisma | reverse complement strand
CTGTACATGTCTTCATTCATTTTTTACAAGTCAATAAAATTAAAGTAAAACAAAACTAAATAAAATGATGTATTGTTTGTTAGAAAGTACTGTCAGTGAGGTATTCAGTCTTTAGTTTTCATTTTGATGAGAAATACACAAACACATATGTATAAATTAAATCAAAATGCAATGTTTTACTTGAACAGCTTTTCATTCAAAATGAAGCAGTTATTTCTACTAAACACATACTTTAAATTAACTGTCTTCTACAATATATATACATTAAGTGACATACTTTAAACTAATTATCTTTTATATTCATTAAGTGACATACTTTAAATTAACTATCTTTTATATATATTAAGTGACATACTTTAAATTAATTAGCTTTTATATACATTAAGTGACATACTTTAAATTAACTATCTTTTATATATATTAAGTGACATACTTTTAATTAACTATCTTTTATATACATTAAGTGACATACTTTAAATTAACTATATCTTTTATATACATTAAGTGACATACTTTAAATTAACTATCTTTTATATATATTCAATTAAGTGACATACTTTAAATTAACTATCTTTTATACACATTAGATTATTTGCAATTGAGATGTTAAGAATTTAGTACATTGTACTTTCAGATTCCATTAAAGACTTGTTCATTAAAAATATAAATAATTGAAAATGATATATATTTCTCCTTAGAGCCTTATTGTTATTAAGGATAACAATGAAACCTAACATAAAACTGTAAACCTTGCTAATTTGATTGAACTTTTTTTTTTAAGAAATGGTACATGTTATATGAAATTTTATATACAGTATGTGCAAATACCCCAGTAGGAAAACATAGAAAATTAATTTGTTTGTTTGAAGTTGAATTGACTTTAAAGAGATCCCTACTAGCCATGTCAATAAAGGTCAACTTCAAACAGATGTACAGAGATCAATTATAGGTACATGGTTGTTATACATGGCAAACAAAAGCAAAATTAAAAACATTTCTCACATATTACACAGTGGCTTATAATAAACATCAATCGTTGGTGTGGCTAAAGTTGAGGTTTTAGGAGTTATTAGTTTTTCTCAATTAGTATTTTCTAACAAAGAGTGTATTTCATTATAATGTTGTTGATATTGAAAGCAATTAGGTACTGACTACAAGAGAAAATTGGTTGTACTGACTACAGGAGATAATAGGTTGTACTGACTACAGGAGATACTATTGGTCGTACCGACTACAGGAGATACTAGGTTGTACTGACTACAGGAGATACTATAGGTTGTACTGGCTACAGGAGATACTAGGTTGTACTGACTACAGGATATATACTATAGGCTGTACTGACTACAAGTGATACTATTGGTTGTACTGACAGGAGACACTATAGGTTGTACTGACTACAGGAGATACTATAGGTTGTACTGACTACAGGAGATACTAGGTTGTACTGACTACAGGAGATACTGGGTTGTACTGACTACAGGAGATACTAGGTTGAACTGACTACAGGAGATACTTCATGTAGGTTTTACTGGTGAACATTGACAGAACATGACAAAACTGTGACCAGAAGAAAAGTACATTTGTATTGGCAGAATAGAGCACTTTTGACATTTTGGTTTAGAATAAAAATTTATCTTATTTGAACACTACTAATAATAGGAATCTAAGTCTCATGTATTGTTGATTGATTTTGTGTTTTTTAGTCTTTAATAAGTAAATGTTAGCATCAGTCATGAATAAATTCCTATTTAAAAAATTTGTTTGTGAAATGCAAGAAATTCTGAATGTTAATCAATTTGTAGAATACGTCATTGCATCATGTTTACCTGAGCAACTGTACAGATATATTATGTATTTAGTATTGCTTCCTACCTGTTACAGGTTGGTTTAGCCTTATTAACCTTAATGATGTATTGAACTCTCTTCTACAAATATCAAACTACAATACATGCATTGATTTATCAATGATTAAAAGTTTCCAATTCAAGGAAAATGAGAAAATGTGCTTTTCATTTCATTTCACCCCTCAAAATTGTTAAATCTATTGGTGTTTTAATGATTACTGAGGCTGTGTATCTCTTTTTGATATGCAAATGAAATGAACTAGAAATAATCAAAATCAGTTTCACTTTAAACTTTTCAGATTCGAAAAGAAATATAAGATATGATAGATTGAGCCCAGAGTCACAATTTAAGTACCGTAGAATACCTGTACTGTTCAGTGAAGAGCAGCAACTTTAAATGATTTCAGAGAAGAATAATAACAATAAATTCTAAGAAATTTACAAAATAATTCCTGAACTCAATAATAATCAAAATATTTGTATTTTGAAAAGATTTGAATAATATACATTCTAAATTCTTAATAATTCACAATCCTGGCCTGCAGTACTTTTATTTTTAGAAAGTTGATTTTTTTTATGAAGTGACCCCAGGATTTCTTTGTTTAATGTCAGAGTTAAGTAGGGTTTATGTTGTTTTATTGTTAAACTGAGTAGTTAGTTAAAAGTCAAATCATACATTTATTTGTTATATGTAAAAAATAAATTCAAAAGAAATTTCAGTAAACAAGTTAAATAGACGTCGAGTGTATTAAGAGATAAGAATTGCATTCATGCATATATGTGTGTTTTATATACAGTTATGTGTGTACATTATACTCTTTATGTTGGTTTTGTCATTGTATGATGCACGTGCACTGTCGTTATATCTAAAGGTTTTATATACTTTAATAGGAAATATGATATCAGGAGAGAAATTAGAGTGCATATCACAAAGAAGTAATATACAATTACATTTGAGGGATGAAATGGAAAATGTGAACACAACATCAGCTGTCTCCCCTGTAGCTTTGTACTGTCTTTTGTTGGTTGTAAGGTGACATGACAAGATATGTTGTATACAAGAGGATCCACTTTTACTTCTGATGTGCACATACAACACTACTGTTTCCATTACACTGGGAAAATCAAATCTTTTGTTATCTTAAAGAAAGTAAATATTTATCCAAGAGGATGTAATGTACTTATAATGGTGATTTTCCAGTCATAGTGTACATTTACCAATCTTTGCATCTTATTGTTGGAGTGGCCGTTGTTGGAGTGGCCGTGGGGATGTGATATTAAAGGTGTTGGAGTGGCTGTTGTTGGAGTGGCCGTGGGGATGAGATATTAAAGGTGTTGGAGTGGCCGTTGTTGGAGTGGCCATTGTTGGAGTGGCCGTGGGGATGTTATATTAAAGGTGTTGGAGTGAGGATGTCATATTTTAAAGGTGTTGGAATGGGGATGTCATATTAAAGGTGTTGGAATGGGGATATCATATCAAAGGTGATGAAGTTGGGATGTTATATAAAAAAACTGTTAATCTTTGCATCTTATTATTGGAGTGGGGATGTCATATTAAAGGTGTTGGATGAATTGCTATTTTATGACTAACTAGTGCTGGTAAAGTTTGTAAACAAGTACACCATATAAACTGTTAATGTATTGTCCTGGTGATAGTGTACAGCCATGTTGTCCTGGTGTTGATCTCTGGTGATAGTGTACAGCCATGTTGGCCTGTTGATAGTGTACAGCCATGTTGTCCTGGTGATAGTGTACATCCATATGTCCTAGTGATAGTGTAGATCCATGTTGTCTTGGTGATAGTGTATTGCCATGTTGTCCTGGTGATAGTGTATATCCATGTTGTCCTGGTGATAGTGTATAGCCATGTTGTCCTGGTTTTCTCTGGTGATAGTGTACAACCATGTTGTCCTGGTGTTCTCTGGTGATAGTGTACATCCATGATGTCCTGGTGATAGTGTACATCCATGTTGTCCTGGTGATAGTGTATAGCCATGTTGTTCTCTGGTGATAGTGTACATCCATGTTGTCCTGGTGATAGTATATAGCCATGTTGTCCTGGTGATAGTGTACATCCATGTTGTCCTAGTGTCTCTGGGGACAGTGTACAGCCATGTTGTCCTGGTGTTCCCTGGTGATAGTGTACATCCATGATGTCCTGGTGATAGTGTACATCTAGTTGTCCTGGTGATAGTGTATAACCATGTTGTCCTGGTGATAGTGTACATCCATGTTGTCCTAGTGTCTCTGGGGACAGTGAACAGCCATGGTGTCCTGGTGATAGTGTACAGCCTTGTTGTCCTGATGATAGTGTATAAACATGTTGTCATTGTGATAATGTACATCCATGTTGTCCTGGTGTTCTCTTGAGATAGTGTACAGCCATGTTGTCCTGGTGATAGTGTACAGCCATGTTGTCCTGGTGTTCTCTGGTGATAGTGTACAGCCATGTTGTCCTGGTGATAGTGTACAGCCATGTTGTCCTGGTGTTCTCTGGTGATAGTGTACAACCATGTTGTCTGGTGTTCTAGGGGATAGTGTACATGTACAGTCATGGATATATGTCGGTCTTTGCTCATGTATAATTATATGGATCAGAAAACAATGACAGTGAAACATGAGTGACACTGACAATGATAGATGTTGGCTATAGAGGATCTTAAATGTTGACTTATTATGTTGGCTAACAATTTAGAATTGCAGTTGACTAAAATATGTAAAGCATATAGAAGACAATGATTTGCATGTATTTAATGCCCTTCATGTCAGTTGGAAATCATCATTATGGAGATGATCAGTGGTTCATGTTACATCTGCACTGACCTTGTATAAGACAAAGGGATGTAGCCAGACAAGAAATCATGTCCTGGCAATGCATACAGGTCACTCCCCAAGTTAATGCTGAGGTTGCCCCCTTGGTTTGTAGCTTACTTAATTTATACCCCTGGTTCAACTGAAGACTCTTGTAATTTAGTGGGGAGCATCTATCTTCTGATAAAACTTAAATAGTTAAGGTATTCCTCAGGTTTTACAGGGTTTGTAAATGTCTGTGCAGGTTACAATTAGACGATTGGTCAGTTCACAGTCAAGTTATAATCTGGACGATTGGTCAGTTCACAGTCAAGTTATAATCTGGATAATTGGTCAGTTCACAGTCAAGTTATAATCAGAAGATTGGTCAGTTCACAGTCAAGTTATAATCCGACCATTGGTCAGTTCACAGTCAAGTAATAATCAGACGACTGGTTCAAGCTAGGATATATCTCTAATGCTCTGGCTAGTACGAAGTGGTGTAAAAATAAAAGCATTGGGGAGTCTTAAATCCTTCTTCTTAATATATGTACAATAAACCATAGACCCCGAAAAGTTTAATGAAAATGAAAGTTTTGAACTGTTTTTGTTGTTTTAATTAGTGGGTTATGATTTAGACATACATATCTATAACTTGAAATTTGACTTATTGTAGTTTTCCATTGTTTTTTTTTTTAAATGATTTATTTATAAGGCTTTAGAGGCAATAAAGGTATTCAGGTACATTATCAGTGCATTCACATTAACACAGTGACAACTGAGTGCTTTATAGAACATTTACAAGAACACATGTAAGAAGACAATGTCACGTTTATCTGAATTCAACTGCATCAAAACTTTCAAATGCTTTTTATAGAAGGCAAGACCTTGCACGAAGGAAATGGCACTAACTCTGCAAAAAATGACCATTATTTAAAAAAAAATACAGTTCTTCAGATTTAAGAATGTTTCAAACTAAGTTTTTATTTCCTGTTCTTTTTGTAGTTCATTTGGTTCAAGTTTATAACTATGTTAAGGTTGGCTGTTTGATATTTAGATTTGTTATGAATGAATCATAAACTTGTTGGTTGTCAATAAATGAGAATAGAATACCAATAAAAAATGTGAACTATTGACCTTATTTTAATCTTAAAAGGTCTAACATTTAAAGATCCACATGTATTAAATGAATGGGAACTTAGACCACAGTTTATAACTACATACAACCCTTCATATGATATGGTACAGACCACAATGCTAAGAGAGAATGTCTCATTGTAATTTCAGTATGTAAAAAGTTTTAACTTTTTGTCCTTCAATATCAGTACGTAGTGATTAATAAAGGTGTATATGTATGTATGTATTTTGTTATGTACATGTAGGTCCTTCAATATCAGTAGTGATTAATAAAGGTGTTTATGTATGTATGTATTTTGTTATGTTATGTAGGTCCTTCAATATCAGTAGTGATTAATAAAGGTGTTTATGTATGTATGTATTTTGTTATGTACATGTAGGTCCTTCAATATCAGTAGTGATTAATAAAGGTGTATATGTAAGTATGTATTTTGTTGTGTACATGTAGGTCCTTCAATATTAGTAGTGATTAATAAAGGTGTATATGTAAGTATGTATTTTGTTGTGTTATGTAGGGGTTTTGTATTTTACTATGTGTACGCAATTCTCATTAATCATGTCGTTAGAAATGTCTTAATTATTAAAACAATTTTTATGGTCATAAAAGCTTTAGTATGCCATTTTTATCAGAAATATCACCCTAACAAAAATGCCGTAGAAAAATGTTACCCGACTTTTTCTGTAAAATTTAAAAACATAAGCATATGTCATCAGGTATTTTACTTAAAATAGTATCTGAATATATGTTTTCTATTTATAAGTACAACTTTTGCACTTGTAACATGAAAATATTGATGTAATAAAATGAATGAGTAAAAAATTGTAGCCCAACAGTTGTGTGCAGCCAGGGAGGAGAAGAAAAAATAGAAAAAAAAATGAAAGAGAAGGGAAATTATTGATAAAGGAGGCTCATCATAACACTTAAACTATAATATGGACACATTTGACCATGTTTTCAAGTTGACTGTCAAATCGAGGTTAAATGAACAAAACCAACCATGTTTATGATCAATAAACTCCAAATAATGAATTATAGGCCTGTTTTAACCATGTGGATGTTGATGGCCCAAAAGGGTCTCTTGAATTTATTTATGTTTTAATTATGCTTTTTTTGTCTTGATTATGATAAGGGTTGCTCTGAAAATGCAGATTTCTTTTATCTTTACACAGTAAAGTACTATCTTTTAATGTTATATAAAAAAAACTTTGAGGAGACGTCACATATTCTGAATCCAGTGTACAATATATATGTATGTATGGACTGTATCATGTGTTTGTATGTAGTTCTTCTTGAGGAACTTGACATGGTACAAAATACAAAAAAGTAGCTGTGACATTAAAGTACTTTTATATGTACATGTGATTTATTCAGTCTATATAAATTGTATAAATATAGTTGTGTGATAAATATGCAATGTCACTGATCAGTGAAGTGAAACACATGCAAGATGCACAGCTCTTGGCAACTGTCAGATGTATGGAGAGATGATACTAAGTACATAGGTTTGTATGAACAGCAGTCATGAAGGGGTGTACTGCACAAGAAGGGGAAATTTATACCTTAAATGAGTATTAGATTATTAATGAATGAATTATTTTAAACATCCAGTATTGGAACAGGAAAACGGGTTTAGGACATTAGTTGTACACATTTCTTTAAAGAGCAAAAAGTTGAACAACATTACATGTAAACACGGAAAAACAAAATGTTGGGTGTGGAAACACTTCGACATTTATAGCAAAAAGGAAAGTAAATTGTGTTCTATATACAAGTCTTGCAAACCGTTGTGGGCAAAACATTTGCAACAAACAGGTAAGATTGTAAATTGTACAATGTACCTTCTAGTCAATCGGATTACTATATATATAGCTAGAATACCAGAACTGGTCTACCTTCTCATGAACTATTTGTGTATATGCATACATGTATTTTTGGCATATATGTATGCCATAAATTTGCCCATAAATGTAATGAATTCATATAAATATTTCAAAGGGGTAAAATATATATCTTCTTATCACAGATATAACTCTTATGTGAGGGAGGTTTATCTTCTTGTCACAGATATAACTCTAATGTGAGGGAGGTTTATCTTCTTGTCACAGATATAACTCTAATTCAAGGGAGGTTTATCTTATTGTCACAGATATAACTCTAATGTGAGGGAGGTTTATCTTCTTGTCACAGATATAACTCTTTTGAGGCAATATGAGTTGTTGTTTATCTAAAACGACCACACAGATTGAACCTAATTGAAAGTTGTGCATTAGATTTTCAGAAATACTCCACAAATGTGAAGGGCTTTATTTACGGAGTCCTACATGTATACCGGTTCATGTTCATTTTGTAGGTATTGAATAAAATCATTTTGTGCAAGTGTTTTATGGTTATATATGCATATAAATATTTTCTTTGATGTATTTTTTTTTTTTATTATTTTAAAGCTTCAGTAAGTTGAGGTGGAAGCATTAAAGAACTCAAAATTTGAAGCCTTTGTTCTGATGTTCACATTTAAAGTAAACCATATATTCTCCCTTATGTAAAGATCATTAGATGATGATCAAAGTGTTGTGAGTCGATTTTGAACAAGGACCTTGCAATGGTATTGGTGCCAATGGACTGGTTGTCTGATTAATTATCTGGTCAGATATGCGAGGATCCTGCCCAGCCAAACTGTCTCCAGTTGTTTTTTCTGATGATGGTAAAACAAGGGAGTTACATCTCTCTCAATAAGTTGGTAGCAGATCAATGGCAGTAGCATTTATTGGGATTAGATCTACAAGAAAAGATTTTAATTAACGGTAATTACCAACATTAAAAAGAGCCCCTAGACCAAACGAAATATTGAATTATGTATTGCCTTGATCTTAGGTTCTCCTGGAATTTCCTATTCATGATTATGGGGATCGCTTCAGTTTTATTTTATTTTGGCAGTGAAGAATTCCTGTGAGCCATACTTGGGTCTCTTGTACAACAGTTTTATGTCGTTTGATGTTCGCCTTTGATCTTGGAAAACTGCAGTACCATTGTCTGATGACTGAAAAATTTGGTTTTGCATACCTTTGTTTGCACTTGGAACCTGAAGACGGCAGTTTTGAAATTTAATTCACCTGCAAGCGAATTACCAGTATGGATTATCTAAGTTGTTCGATTCAAACTTATATGGAAGAATGTCATTTACAATATATACATTACAGTTTCAAATGTATAAATTGATTTTTTTCAAAGGATATTTTCCATAAAAAAAATCAAAGTCAATCTCTATACTTTAACAAGTATCTGTATTAACAGCAGAGATAGGAAACACACAGGTATATATATATTTATATATCATTGTTATCTCTTCACACCGATGCTCTCCTGACTTCAAGTGTTACTTTGTGTTTAATAACTCTTACCTGGATTGTCAGTAAAAAAAAAATTCTGAAAAGGAATTTAAATGAAGCATGACCAAAATGCAACATAGGTAAGTTTAGACAAATACAAACATACTGAAAAGTATGAAAGTGGAAGATTGTCACTATATCATACAACTGGCATTTAATTGAGTGAATATGGTGTCCTAGAAAGTATCTACGTTAACGGCAGTTGCATGAATTCTAATTACTGTGATGGCATTGCTTCAGTGACTTTGATTTTTGCTAGCAAATATGAAATTAAGTGTATTATGATTATATTATGATAATTAAGTGTATTATGATTATATTACGATAATTAAGGGTCAACATATTTAGAGCTCTTTGAATTCCTACAACATTATACATAATTTATTATAGGAAGATTTTTTTGAACAAATTATTTGAAAAGCTTAATTGAAAGTTTATTAACACAGTTTTTGATGTTTTTGTTTCGTCAACTTTGTCCATCATTCCATATATTGAATCATAGGTCACCAAATGTCTACTCTCATTCTCAAACTTCAAAATTTGTCTGTACATGTACAGCAAATCATATTAAACTGGGGTGCCATTTTGATGCATTAACAGAACAATCAGGGCTGTATTTGGTGTTGAAAATATTACTGTGGCCCAAACAAAACCCACCTTCAAAAACATTGAGTATTATAGGTACATGTACATTTTAGGTATTAGAGTAAATTTTTATGGATAACAAGATGGAAAGTACTCTTTAAACTATCCAGCTGTAGCCCTGGAATATGTTTTTGATCCAAAGTTTCTTTGTAGTGTTTGTTTAACAATAATACAATGAAGTAAAGTTTTCAACCAAAAAGTGAACACTCATAAAAGGGGGAAAGTCTCTCAGTGCATAATGTACTGATCATATGATGTACCATACATTCACTAATAGTACAAAGGGGCTGTCAAAATAAAGCAGAAAATGTGACATGCATGTATTATTTGATACAGCGACATATTGTATTCATCGTTTCTACCTTGAACACATATAAGGAACAAATTGATTATAACTGGAGTTGTTTAATTCTGGAGACTGTAGACACACACGGACAGCAGCACTTGTCAGTTTGTCTACTATTGATTATTATTCTATTTTTGATCAACAAGTACAAGATTATGATATGATTTTCTTGGCTCTGTGAAATTGTTTTGTACATTTGAGGGTGAAGTGATGCCAATGAGATCTGTGACAATACAAAGGAATTATTACATGTACAATGTACTCATGAATCTGTTGAGACACAAAACTTGTCACTATAATGTTGCTATTGCTAATGTTATTATTCTTAATTTTGGTGTTTATGTTCACCTGATGATCTACTGTAAAACAGGTGTTCACTGTATATAGCTCATTATCAGTTCACCTGGCCTACTGTAAAACATAGGTGTTCACTGTATATATAGCTCATTATCAGTTCACCTGGCCTACTGTAAAACATAGGTTTTCACTGTATATATAGCTCATTATCAGTTCACCTGGCCTACTGTTAAACATAGGTGTTCACTGTATATATATATAGCTCATTATCAGTTCACCTGGCCTACTGTAAAACATTGGTGTTCACTGTATATATAGCTCATTATCAGTTCACCTGGCCTACTGTAAAATATAGGTGTTCACTGTATATAGCTCATTATCACTTGTCCACACCAAATTACATTGATAAAGTGGGCTAGAACTACATGTAAAACGTGCCTAGTTTGATCAATAAATTAAAATGTTGATTTGATATTAACATTTGACCTATAATAGAGATCAAAGCATCTTGATGCACATTGAATGT
The DNA here is from genome assembly GCA_032359645.1 of Pododesmus macrochisma. NCBI lineage: Eukaryota > Metazoa > Mollusca > Bivalvia > Pectinida > Anomiidae > Pododesmus > Pododesmus macrochisma. The sequence continues at coordinate 1,343 of JAUMGZ010204882.1, read as the reverse complement.
TCACAGAAGAAAATGTAACACCTGAATGCAAGATGCTGCTACTTAAATATATATATATATATATGAATATCTGACACAGTATATGTAGGAAATATTTTAATAATTCAATATATGTTGTATATTCACATAAATAAGTGCATTGAATGCAGGATCAATACATTTCAGTAGTTTCTACTTTAAAGTACCGAAGCAATATTACCTGTAGTCCTATATATCTGTACTATCATAAAAAGGCTCTTAGTCAATTTAAAATAGATACTAATGGGTTTTTGAGTATGGAGGAAGAGAAATGTTGCAGTTATTACAATATTCAAACTGTGTTTACTTATCCACTGCCTGACAGTAGGATTATATACATTTATGGCCTTGTAAGCAGGGTGATATACCAGAAGCGGACATTTTTCCCGAGGGTGGATAGACATGGAGAACTAAGTTTTTAGTGTGATGTGACCCTACAGTAAAAAATAGGTGATGTGCTTTTGTGTCAGGTTCAGCATTACCAGTTAAGGTTCCGGTTATTGTAGTAGATATGTTGATTTTTCACATTTTCAACTTGTCCAATTTCAACCAATCTTTCAAGAAAACACACTTAATAGGAATCTAATTTAGATTTGGGGCCCTCGGGGAAAAATGACCGCTCCGGGTAAATAAACCTTCAAATCACCCTGCTTACAGGGCCATAAAGTGTTTATTATACTGAAAAAACAAATTAGGCCTTAAACAGTATGCATAATGCACTGATTCTTCAATGCGCTGCACATGCTCCAAGTTGATAAAACATCAAATCTCACTGCAGCGCACACCTCAGGGAGGTTTGATGTTTTATTTCACGGTCATGTGGTATGTTTTAGCCAATCAGCACTACTGTTACATCAATGAGGTATAATATTATCATTTACTTATCTACTGCTTGACAGTATATCAATTACAGTCACTCAGCTTATATAGATATAAATGTATATGAAATGATTAATATGCAAAAAGTAATTATTAACATTGAAGAAGGCCAAATTCTAAAATCTTTTGTTTCTACACCATTACAATTGTGTTTACAGTAGACATACTGAATTGTGTTTACAGTAGACATACTGAATTATGTTTACAGTAGACATACTGAATTGTGTTTACAGTAGACATACTGAATTGTGTTTACAGTAGACATACTGAATTATGTTTACAGTAGACATACTGAATTGTGTTTACAGTAGACATACTGAATTGTGTTTACAGTAGACATACTGAATTATGTTTACAGTAGACATACTGAATTGTGTTTACAGTAGACATACTGAATTGTGTTTACAGTAGACATACTGAATTATGTTTACAGTAGACATACTGAA
>JAUMGZ010204871.1:0-12315 GCA_032359645.1 Pododesmus macrochisma | reverse complement strand
GTTAACTATTCACATTTTTGACTTTTTGTCCAAAACTACTGGACTAATTTCATCCAAACTTTGTAGAAGTCATCCTTGGGGAGGGGAATTTAGATTTGTTCACATGAAGGGGCTCAGGCCCCAGGGGGCACCACTTTGGTGGCCTAAAGGGGGGGGGGATTTGACAAAATTTCAGAAATTTTCTTCTAATAAACTAGGAGGCCTAGAGCTTAACATTTCAGTATGTAGTAACTTTAGGTCACAGAGTACAAAGTTTGTTCAAGACTTGATCCTGGGGTCAAAAATATGTTAAGTTTTTTGGGGTCAAAGTTCAACACTATAGCAAATCGTTAACTATTCACATTTTTGACTTCTTGTCCAAAACTACTGGACCAATTTCATCCGAACTTGGTAGAAGTCATTTTAGGAAGAAGGGAATTCAGATTTGTTCAAATGAAGGATTAAGGCCCCCAGGGGAGCCACTTTTGGTGCTGAAAGGGGGAAAAATTGACAAAATTTCAAAAAACTTCTAACTAATACACTAGCAGGCATTAAGTGCTTAATGGTTTGGTATATATTTAATTTTAGAGCTTAGAGAAATATGTTTGTTGAAGGCATGACCCTGTGGTCAAAAGTATTCAAATACAAAATATTTACTTTAATAGGCCTATTTCAACCAGATAAATGTTAAGGCCCAATGGGCCTCTTGTTTATATATGGTTATTTCATTTTTCAACTTTTCGGTACAAAAAGTTAATTCAACATTTTATTGTCTTCAAAAGTTCTTTTAACATATACGGGGAACGTGCTGATGAAATGTTACTGTACATATTGCTAGATCACAATGCCATGTTTTTAAGGTATTTTAAAAGGCCTTCACAACCTGAGGGACTGTATGAAGAGTGTGTGAATTTCATAGAAAGATCCTTGAATTTTTTTTTTAAAATGTGAATTTTTTTATTATTATTATACATGCTGAAATTTATTAAATACATTAACAATTGTAACAATTTACCAAATAGATATTAACAAATTTACATCTGTCATCTTCTGACCTTAATTGTTGATTTTTGTTTGCAATATTGACCAAAAGTATTATAATAGATAATGCAAATATGATAAAGAAAAAAATATACACAAATTGAAATTGAAATCATTTCTATATACAGCTATAGTTACTATGTGATGGAATGCACAGGAAATGTCATAATGATGAGTCTATTTCTGCTTATAATGTTAACCTAGTATACATGGTTATCTGTGCAATACATAGTATTAACATTGGCTCATCTCATTAGTATGTGTTCTGCTGTAAAATTATCTATTGATACCTTAATTAACACAGATGTTACATACATTAGAACAGGAAGTTAAACTTTAACACTGAGATTGGTCAAAAGGAAAGAATTAAGTTAACCAATCAAAACTTAAGATTAAAAATGCATAAAATAAAAGAATTTTGAAAAATGATAAAAGGTGTCATGATGATTATGACACATTGATGAATATATGTTAAAAGACATCTATGGATATATATGTATGCTATAAAATTATGTAGGTGTGAATTTTACAAAATTAATTAAAAGAAGTCAAATAAAATTAAGCCTCAAGACTTTCATCCTTCAACGTTAAAACTTTTAACACAACGTTTACTGTACTAGGTGGTAATGAATTATTTCAAAGCCCTTGCCATTCAAAATGGGAAGGGGTCTTGGGGCTAAAATACAGTGTAAATATAATGTCTGGCCCATAATATATGTACGTAAACATACATATTCATGTATACATACAAACTCAAACGATTAGTTTCTGCACAATAACTTTGAATGATTATTGGACAAGTTTAATTATTTGTTTGGCATGTAGATGTATCATCATTAATGGATCAAGTTCACTATTTGTGAAAATCTGACTCCCCTTTTTTCATTCCCTTTTTTATTTCAGCAAAATTTCTTTGAACTTAAATCATTATTTTGGCATATAGGTGTGTATCATCAATATGGAGAGACATTTGTGAAAATTTGACCATTTGTACCAGAGTTATGGCCCTGTGTTTACCATGACCAATCTTTACATGCAGGTTCATGTTGTGTGATGGATGTCACCTTAAATGAAAGTTTAGGTATCTCTGATTTGTATTTAACCTTTGGTATTAAACCTATTTTAGAATTTAACATTTTGTTTTACAAATGTCATTTCTACTTATATTTTCTTTAAACTTCACTAAATATTTGTTTGATTATTCAACAGATGATCTGTATGGTTTGTATGGTGTGACCAAGTATTTTGTAAACAGATATACATGTAAGAGTGGTCATTGGTCCCTTTGATCTGATATAAGTAGAGATTTGTCTCATCAGACTGTCTGTGAGGCAAGTATCAATAGATGCTGTACATCACCACGGGAACACAATCTCAAAAATGTTATCATGATCAAATAAAAGTAGTGAACACACAGCTATACATCAACTTCTTACAGAATTGACAAGTACAATATCCTCCGTTGACCTTTATATCTGGGGATTTTTCTTCAGACAAATTAAGTTTCTGTGGGAGGGTAATAAATGGTTATCTTAGAAATTACCATTTCAGAAATGATTATTTATGTATACTTGCATATAACTAGCACATTTTTATCAGATAGCCAATTCAATTAAAATGTATTAAAATGTCTGAAGTTACGTAAAATTTTGCTTTTAAAAAGACAATTATTCATTAATATTTTAAGGCAGGATTTTTAGTCTATCTGGATCGAAGGTCCAAGGTGGACTTTTCTCATACAAATCCTGTCCGTCCGTCAATCCGTCGTTAACTTTTGCTTTAAATGACATCTCCTCTGAAACTACTGGGCAGATTTCAACCAAATTTGGCAGGAAGCATCCTTAGGGGAAGGGCTTTCAAGATTGTACAAATGAAGTCTCTGACCCTCCAGGAGACAGGTGAGTGGGGCCAAAAGGGGCTTAATTTTATAGTTTGCCTTTAAAGGACTTCTCTGTTACTACTGGGCAGATTTCAACAAGATGGACGTTAAGGCCACATGGGCTTCTTGTTTTTAGTCCATCTGGACCAAAGGTCCAAAGTGGACTTTTCTCATACAAATCCTGACCGTCGTCCGGCATCTGTCTTAAACTTTTCACATTTTCGACTTCTTCTCCTAAACCACTAGACCAATTTCATCAAAACTTGGTAGGGAGTATCTCTAGGGGAAGGCAATTCAGATTTGTTCAAATGAAGAGGCTGGGTCCCCAGGGGGCGCCACTAGGGGGCAAAAAGGGAGGGGAAATTGACAAAACTTCAAAAATCTTCTACTAAAAAACTAGAAGGCCTAGAGCTCAATGTTTTGGTATGTAGTAAGTTTAGGGCATAGAAAACAAAGTTTGTTCAAGCTGTGACCCTGGGGTCAAAAATAGGTTACACGTTAAGGGGTCAGAGTTCAACACTATATATATAACAAACATGTTAACTTGTCACATTTTTAGACCCCTTGTCCAATATTAATAAACCAATTTAATTCAAACTTTGGAGAAGTCATCCCTAAGGGAAGGGGTTCAGATTTGTTCAAATGACGGGGTTAGGTACCTAGGGAGGGTCACTTGGGGGCCCAAATGGGGAAAATTTGATAAAATTTGATAGAATTTCAAAAACTTCTTATAAACTAGAAGGCCTAGTGTATAATACTTTGGTTTGAAGTAACTTTAGGGCATGGAGAACCAACTTTGTTCAAGGAGTGACACTAGGATAAAAAATATTCAAATACCAATCCAGATGGACGTTAAGGCCCCATGGGCCTCTTGTTAATGAAGTGTTCACGATTTTCACATACTGACTATTACAAGTTTAAATAGTAAAGACCTAAACTACACATTGCACTAATTTTGGTGGTTTGTGTGTTACTTTGAAAATTGGAATTTGTTAGATTTTATCCTGGTTGAAAACTGTTATCACTAGCTGAAAACTGTTATCACTAGCTGAATGAGCTTAATTTTTTGGAACAGTTATAACCGGAGATTTTAGCTCTGAATTGCTCGACTCTTATCAAAATTAGAATACTTTTATATTGTGTAATAGTTAATATAGTGTAAGATCTTAAAAATGATTCAGAAAAATATGTGGATCAATTCATTTGCTTTGTGTGAATTTTGGTTCATATTTAACATTCCTTATGTAACTATATACTTACCTGATCTGTCAGAAAGTAAGGTTTTAATTGCTGTAAAAAACAATCAAGTATCTACCTTGACAAAAAATAATTTATATTGGTTAAAAGTACATGGCTGTTTTAACAAAGGGCACTTGATGTAAACTCTGGCAGTGCCTACTGTGTAGTGTATTCTTGGCACTTATGAAATGTGGAGCAGTATAATTTCAGTGAACTCTTGACATACAATCTATAGTATTAAGTGTGAAACCTTGTCACCCCTGACATCAAGAGAATTATGTAGTTTAGTGGAAAGTGTTATCTATACAGATCATATGACTATGTGCAGGTGCAATATGGTGTTTCTGTGGTAAATGTGATTCACACCGAAATCCCCATTGTGCATGTAAGGATAATGAATACTTGTTATATGATAACGTACCCTGTTATGAATAATATTGAAAACCACTTGTAAAACTTCAAAATTGTAATCTTACCTTTCAAGCATTTCATTTTATCACACATGCCACATTTTGAAAACTAAAAACCTTGATTGGTAGTAAAATTCTACAAGGTTTTGTGCAAATTTTCTTGTTCAATCTCAAAGTGGTAATATATTCTTCAAGTTTACTACTTTTTGGGAACTTAAGAAACACAAATAATTAATAATTCTTTTCTTGTAAAAAAGTGTATTAATGCTTTGCCAACTAGATCGAGTAAAAAGATATTTTTTCAATTTATTGAATGAATTTTTGTATGGAAGACAATAAATCGAGACAAGCCATGCCCTTATTCTGATGATCCTGTCGTGGACTAGATACTTTATGACAAGCTTTACTTAGCATACGCACGCTCATTTGATAACGAAAATGTCCAACAACTGCTGCAACAAAAACGAATCACGATCGAAAGCCACCGCTTACAGTTTAAGCCCTCGAAAACAGACAAGCTGTGTCACCATAATGAGAGTTGTGTTTATTTGTTAAATGTTCTGTTGAACGAAGTTAATTAGAAAATAAAGTAAATTAATTTAACGAAGGTATACAGGTCAAATATTATTTGTAAACACATACATGTGTATAGCATAGTGAAAGTGTTACGATGTGGGTTTGAATGTATTTGTGAAAAGTACTCGGCACCAGCAAGGCACACAAATGAATAATTAGTTGAATGGTAGTTTTATGTGACCAGCTTAATCATTTGATTTTACATAGACTTTGGTGATTTCCAGAGGTCAAGGTTATTTGGTACCAAATTTTAATTAGGCAGCATCAACAGGTAAAAACCCAAATTTTATCTATTGTTTACTCAAACGACAACACATCATATATTTTTTTATTTGTTTATTCATGATAATATATGTCATATAAAATACAGATAACATAATAAGTAGCATTCAACTAAGACAAAATTCGTAAGTATCATGAACTGTTCTAAAATAATACTAATTATTTAATTAAAATATAAGCCAAGAGACATATATTACACAGGATAACCCATAAAGTTTTACAACTTGTTTCCAATGGGGTACGTCCTTTCATAATTCATAAACCCATGAAACTGTTATTTCTATTCTAAACTAGGCATCAACTTGACGTTTGTAGCTGATTTTGAATAATTGAGATGTATCATTGTGAAGAATATTACCGCTTTAAGCTATATGTTAATGTTTTAAACTGTTTTCCACTCATATGATAGTATTTTAGTTAGACAGCACTATCAAAGACATGCAGTCTTGAGTTTGTTTTGTTACAAACATTTGTCAATCCAACATAACCTAAAACTGAGTTTGAACAGACATAGCTGTAGCACACACAGAGGCCTTTATTTAGCTTGGTTTCATTTAATTATTTATGAATTAAACTGTCACTTTTACATGCAACCAAACAGTAAGAAAATCATAACTAAAAATAAAACTTCCTTACAAAGATAAGTTAGTGTATTAATATTAATTATATCATTAATAATTATATATATATATATATATAAAAGCATACACATTGTAATGCATCATATATATATATATATATATTTTCTAACAGCTGATTCAGAAAGGGTCAGAAACCTGTTCCCACTGATTAAGTATTCCCTGGAGGTATTCCTGGTCCACAACCTAACAAAAACGGAAATATAAATTTGTTATTTAAATGACAAATCAATTTAGGTTCATGACATATATACTGTATATGGTTAATTTAAGTTGTCAGGTAACGTCATTGTTAGGTATCCGGGTCAATGTTCAACAAACCCTCACATTTACCATTGTAAAGCCTGTCGATGCCTGCTACTCTTGAAAAAGGTTTATGGAATTGAGTAGAGAAACTGAAAGGATATCTGAATTATGAATGTAGATTATTTTGAGATTTAATGTGTTTTTAATGTACATATTGACCATTGTCTGTTTGAAAAGAACTAATTCATAGAAATCCTAATTATTGATGTACTTTTGTATTCCTGGTCATGCTTTCTGTGTGCATTATATTACTGTATTAATATACAACTCTTTGATATATTAAACCCTTGACACTGACACAAAACTGTTCATTAAATTCTCAAAAGTGAACCCCAGCTTTAGAAAGGGCAAATTTCAATAGATGAAACAAATCCATTTATGAAGAAAGCAGTGATATATAATGAACAACACTGTTAAACATGTTATGTGTTTATTGTTTTTGTGATGTAGCGTGATTATTTTTGTTCTGTGCTAATATTTTTTCCATAATGAACTTATGTTGTCTATTTCCAATTTCCAATTGAATATTTGATCTGTTTTAGAATTTATCATTACATAAAATGTACTGCTGTATAAGTTATCTTTCCTGTCAATTCTAATTTTAAAAGTTAAAAAAAAGATTATCAAAATCTTGTATAGTTTAGTTTATTTTTCTGGACTTCCAGTGTAATTGATATATAAGTCAAAAGAACATATAAGCATGCACTGTGTAAGTTTTTCCATTAATTAAGTGTTTTGCCTTGGTAATAGTAACTTTTAGTTATGGGATGGTGTATACATGTAATTTATATGCAAACTATCCATAGGAGAATCATGAAGAATCAGTATTAGTTACATTCGAGGTGTGTTGATTCAATACAATGACTACTACATGTTCTAAAAAAAAAACTCTGACACCAGACACTTATAAAAAGTGCTAAATCAATGAAACAACCAGTATTTTACTAAACATAATGCAACTTCCCCTTAGGTGCATCTTGGAAGTGACCAAGTGTAAACATTGCACATGAATTTTGATCTCAGTTAACTTCAATTACCTAAGATTGATCAATCTGAGATTTCTTTTTGATTCATTTTAAAGTTTGTCAACAGTATATACATTTTTGTATACATCTTCAAGCTTTCTTACACGCTTCTTATATATAACCTGATAAAAAAATTAATTATCATTGAAAACATGTCCATAAGTATAGGCCATGGGTCAAGTTACCTGTCCTCAATGTAGAAATAATGCTTGAGATTGATTTGTACAAGAATTGAAACTTAAAAAAAAATTAAATAGCTTTATGAAATTAAGCCAGACAATTTGTTGTTTTGTGTAATCACATAAACTGCAGGCAGCCAACCTATAACATTTACCTTATTCTTGTCTTGACATGAAAGGCATCATGACATGCAGCGTGACATGCAGCGTTGGTTGACCTAGGGAGGGTTGAACAACCTGAAAATGTCAGGTAGCATGACCTAAATATCTGCATGCTGGTGCAGTAGGTTCTTTGGTATTTTATTCCTGTAGAATTAATAATGAATACGTAGGTAATCTAGAATATAAATTGCAAAGTTGTATGTGTATCACTGTTAATTAATGGAAATGACATGCAAAGGTCGCAGCGCTTAATATGGATTTGTTGGCTGCCTATGTGGTATCAATAATAGAAAGGTACATTCTAAGAGGATGCTAACCTAATTCTTTTGTGGCAAACTATTAATGGTAAAATAAATCATAGGTTTACTTGGTGTCATATAAAATTAAAGCCCAGCAAGCTTGAAGCCACATACTTACTATTTGTCAGAATTTATTGTACTTTTATATAGCAAAGTTTACATCTAACAACTCATTAAACCAATTTAAGTTCACAGCAGCACTATAAAACACAGGATTATTGTGGTGATGGAACTTAACAATATAAACTTTAAAGTTCATGATAAGCAGACTAATGGCTTGTCTACCGGGTATATAGATCTATATGAAAGAGAAAAATGTCACAGATCATAACTACATCTTCTCTAGCCCAGGGATAACTCTTACAGGGGATTTGGGGCCATTGGGGCACTTTAATTACAAAAGGCCCTCCTCAAAAATGCAAGGGGGTCAACTTTGTACTTTAAATCTATATACAAATATTGTTTAATGAAGAAAAAACAGTAAGATGGCCCTCACCAATTTCTTTCTAAAGTAATCCCTGCTAGCCAACGTATATGAACCACTTCCTTTCAGTTTGTTTATTGTAGAGAAACATGGGGTTGCAACATTGGCTTGCCAAGATGTAGAGAAACATAGTGTAGCGAAACTTGGTTTTTGACAATGGTCATAACCAGTACAGATGTGTATACTGTTCAGGATGTCATTATGACTTGTCATCTCTTTTTGTGGATGTTCAGGATGCCATTATGACTTAATTGTCATCTCTTTATGTGGATGTTCAGGATGCCATTATGAATTGTCTTCCTCTTTTGTTGAGACATCTTTTGTCCTGCCCCAACATGCAGGTTTCTTTTATAGATAGATTTTTTCTACCTACAAATTTAGTACTGGAATAAAACAATTGCTGTAGAAGATTCTGTGTTACAAATATATTACTTGTAATTGTATTTAGGGGTTCCTTTAAAGTTAGACTTTTGCTAATCAAAAGTTTGACTGTCACTTGTATATAATGTTTCAATGTCAGACAGCAATTAATCACAGTGATTTTTTCATCTCACAGCTTAATAGTGAACAATGGCCACCATAATATGATTTCTGCTGTTAGTTAGAATTCAAATTTGGGAGTTAAACAAGTACAACAGCAATAATTTTAACATATGGTTTTGATCCTGGGTTAAATTTGTTTTGCCATAATAAATGGTCATACACTAGAGCAGTAGACCTTGGTGCCTGGAGTAAGTTTCTTATGTAGGTATCTCAGTAAATATGATAACTATGTTATGTACAATCAATTAAGGAGATGATATGATTTACATGGTTGTTATGACCACCTGCATGATAATCATGTCTACTGGAGGTCAGTGCTCCCCTCCATGTATAGTGGAGTAAGGCCTGCTCTGTAAAGTGTGTGTTAGCATGCAATGCTCACATTCTTAGTCTTTATTTACTTCATCATACTGTTAAACTTATCCAATGGCACCTTTTGAACTTAACTTGTCTTGACAGCATCATTCCCTCTACATCCTGCCAACCCTACATAAAATTCTTAGATTGTCTTCAGTCAAACAAGGGGAGGAAACATGCTGGACAACAAGGGGAAGTAACTTGACATGCTCCTAGTGCTCTTATATAAGTACCCTTAAAGGATACATCAGTCATTAGATCTTGTAGTTAATTGGCAATTAAAAGTAAATATGAGGCTTTCAACATGAAAGAGAATCTGTGATATTAATAGTTTAATGCTATGGTGTATGGAATGAGAGCACACATATAGTTTAACTGAAGCTTAATTGGGATTCCTCAACTCACAAATGACCAATATTGATTATACAGTGGCATGCATTATTAAAGTTGTATATTTTCAGTTTTTTACCAATTACTCAACGTGTTTTTAAGATAGTTGTTTATTAGGTTGCTATAAAAAAAAAGTCTCCAGACATATTGAGTATTGTGTATCACACAGTGATGTGATGAGTGGTGAAGAGTCTTCCTTATCAGTCTTTACTCCAGCAAACATACAGATATACAGATTAATGTTTTAAACAACATTCAAAAGAAGATTTTATCACAAAGGCTAATGGTAGTATTTTCTATAAACATAAATGAGTTAGTTTTACTATCTCTGTCGTTTAAACACATTACCAGTAATATTTCAAGGATTTCTAAATTAAAGTCTTGCGTTTCTGTAATTACTGATAAATTATGTTCTATTCTTCCATATCAAATCTTCCCTTTTTCGTATTTTGTTAAATGTTTAAATTTCTGTTAACAGCAATTGAAAGAATTGTATACATGCATGCAGTTTTTAGGTCACCTGTGCCCATGGTTTGTCTTCGGCTGTCGTCTTGTGGAGTCAATTAACATCTTACATTGCAAATACTACCGAAGGGATTCAATGAAACATCACGGGAGCATCCTTACTAAGGGTTATTAATTTTTGTGTCAAACAGAAATTCAAGATGGCCACCAGGGCTGCCATTTTGAAAATCTATTTTGTCCTGACAAAGTGTTTTATATGTACCGTAGTCCGAAGTAACAAAGCTTTATATGAAAATTGAAAATGTTTTGAAATAGTAACCTAATAGAATATTGTCACACATGCCACAAAGTTAAGTATAATCATGTCATATTTTAATACTACTGGCTGTTCCTGTATATTTAAATTTCCCTTCACATGCAAAATGTGTTTTGAATTTGTATCTTGCTGTGCAAGCTAAGGACAATGCTTCTATTGGTAACATCATACTGTAACAAAAGTAAGAAGTTTTTTAACTGTGTATATCTTTTCTGTTTGATGCATCTTTAAGATGGCAGAACGCTTGGCCTTGGCATCCAGTGTATCAATTGTGCAATCCCAAGTCTTGTGTGTTTAGGATTCTGTAAGGTTTATTGATGACTGGCAACAAGACAAATACCTCAGCAAGTGCTTTGAAGGAAATAGATCATCGCTATCTTCAGTACGCTTGGTTCATGATCATTTCTGAATCGTTAGATAAAAAGCAAACCCTAGTTCTTATTTAACCACAATATTCATTGGTAAAACTAAGTTGAATGAAGATGCTAGATTACAGGGAATGGTTAAAGTGATTATGTTCAGATATCACACATGCCATACGTGTTAAAGTTCTTTTGTACTTGTGCTATCTATGAGTGCATCATTTAATTGTAATTTTCATCTCAGAATTGCTCTGAAAAAGGTTGTATAGAAATAATTGCACGCTTAGGTCATTAAGTGTAAAGAATTGCTTAAAAACAAAAATAATGTAGAAGCATTAATTCTTGTTGATTTTGATGCTGCAAACATACTTGCCATCTTCTGAAAAATTATCTGGGCGAGAAAGTGCGTAACATCAAATTTGTGAGTTCGAAATTATGTGGAGCGCACCAGCGTCATATTAAACTTTTACTCCCATTGCCAGTTGCCATAAGAATTGTTTAATAGCAGATATAATACTCAGGATCTTAATGATTTGCATCAAGTAATATGTGGTTATATTATTTATTTCTTTAATTACTACATAATTGTTAAATATAATTGCATGTGTCAAATGTTTTGAATTTTTCTAAATGTGATGAATTGTATTGATATATAGAGAATAAAATATTTTGAAGCTAAGTTGGATGAAATTTGTATGCATGTATATATATATTTAAAAAATTTATACATATAACTAAATTCTATGATGTTTATAAAATTAATAGCAAAAGAATCTATAATTGTACCTTTCACTTACCCTTATTTTCCGGACTACTGTTTTCCCTAGCTGTCAGGACTGAGGCCTATATAAAGGTGCGGCTTATATGTGTATTTAAATTTTTAAAAAATTGTCAAAAAAAATTGTTTCAATTTTGTGTTTTTCTATTACAAAAGTCGGTATCCTTAACATTGTTTTTATCTTAAAAATTAGATAGTTCTTGATGTTATATGTGGTTATTTTTAATGTATGTATGTACTGTGTATGTTTCTGTTAAATTTTTAATTTTTAAATTAAGAGGATCGAAAAACATGGCTGTACATCTAGGAAATTTGCGGCTTATGTTCTGCAGCGGCATATATAAAGATGCGGCTTATATAAAGGTGCGGTTAATATGTTGCTAAAACCCAAAAATTCTCCAAAAAAGTAGCCCTGCGGCTTATATACAGATTTTAATCCGGAAAATACTGTATTCCCATTTATAATTTTCCCTCATCAAGATTTATTAACATACATAAAAAAGAATCTAATGTTTTTATTTCTAAAGTTATATAGAGGTTCTCACACGAGAACTGCTTTCTCACATAATAAAACGCCTTTAAAAACTTAGCATTTTTTCGTAACA
>JAUMGZ010204860.1:0-12316 GCA_032359645.1 Pododesmus macrochisma | reverse complement strand
GCTTATTGTCCGATCAACAGCTAAGGTCATTTACGGACGTGCCAGTTTTACTGGTGGAGGAAACCGGAGTGCCCGGAATCAACAGAGATTTGACCACTGAGGGTGTCAATCATTCTACAGAACAAATACCATCTAGTTAACTGTTATTTAGAATTTCGTAAGAAGAATTTATGATCAACCATATATTGTATTTACGGATGCTTTTAAGCAAAATCTGGGGTTCGCGATGGGGGTTTCTCACACTGAGTATTGGCTCATTCCTCTTATATCATAAATATCATATTTATCGGAGGCATTTTTCAGAATGCATTTTTGTATTTTAATTGACAATTAATATTTGTCTTTTGTCGAATACTCTTTATTCTACTGTCCCCTTTGAAAGGAGAAGAATCTTGTTTTATAACGTGAGTTCTCAATATTACTCATTATGTCTTTATAAAATATGTTGTTGGGGTTTTTGTCAGTCATTTTTTGTTTAGTCATAATATTTGTAAAAAAAAAATAACGTTGATATCTCTAAGTTTGACTAGATTTTGCTATAAGAATCACAGGTTCCGACATTTCATATTTTAAGAATCACAGTATTCGGCGTGTTCATTAGTTTCACCGGAGGTTGTGTTTATAAAATAAAGGATTGTAGTGATAGCTATACAGTCGGTTAACTCGTGACGATAGAATAAAGAAATCTCAACTCTTCATTTATAGGAGATAAAAATGAACTTTCATTTATAATAAACATCCTTAAATATCTTCTGCAAGATGTCTCAGAACCGATGCAAAATTGTGTTAAATTTATATATTGTTAGGGAATGATTTTACTTTTACATAATATATATGTTCTTAATATAACAGATTCGATACAGATTGAAAATGCAGGGTGGCATATTTTATCGTGATTGTTAAATAGCCTATGCTCTGAGCCGCTTAACGACCCCATTGCTCTTCAAAAGTGGAAAGAAATTGAGCGTTTCACTGAAACATTTTGATTGTTCAGTGTATAGATAAAGCCTATGTGTCCACACATTATGTTCAATTGTGAACGTGGTCCATTGTCCCAAATATGTATAATAGACTATATACATATATATCCTTAACGTCAGTTTTGTATTGTGCATGGTATGAAAATTAAACTAAATAATTAGCAAACTAGTAAATTCGAAAAACCAAAAGTAAACGTATACAGAAACTTATAACCATCAATTTTTCTCTGTAGATCGTTCTGACATCTCGTAAAGTGTTTGCACTGTATGGATTTTAAACAGTTGCATCAAGTATGAAATATTACTTTGGACATTCGTCTACTGCAGCGGCAACTTTCTTTTCAGCATAATAATTTTGAAGAAAAGAAAATACCTGGTAGCCTCGCCTATACTAAATCCCTATAGGAGAACCGCAGTATCCAACGATATTGAATCACAGTATCCGCGTTTCGATCCTACTCGGTGAGTAGTGTGTAAAAATGTTCTGAAATAATGCGTTATCAACGGTCATATTGGATACTAAGCGTCAAGATTTATCTAAAACTATTTTGTTAATGTACAATTGTGCCCTGGACGCCCCAAACTCCATGTAACCGCCATCGAGTATTTTAAACGTCCCCAGGATTAGGCAAGTGACTATACACTGCTTATGTAAGTGACTATACAGCTTTATTTCGTTTAATGGCACGTGTCTTTACACTGCAGTCAATCAAATCACCATGCTTGAAGTTAATTTCACAGAGTTGTTTGTAATTTAACATATAGTGCACATATCTTTTACAAAACCTGTAAATGGTGTTTTGAAAAATTATGGATGGTATAACCGTAACTGTTTGTGAGTATATATAAATGCTATTGAATTTAACATGTCGAGTTATCAAAACGACTACTGATTGTGTGCACTATATCGACAATTGTGTCTTAAAATACTTCAATACTTTTTTGTATAACCCATGGTCTTGTACGTGATAAGGAATGGTCATTTCAAGATGGTGCAGAGTGGTCAGCCAAGAAGGTGAGTACCAACTTTAAGTATGAAAAATAGCTAATTCATGTTCATATCTGGCCATGACATATAGTAGTCTCAACAAAGAATTGCTAGAAATAGAGCATATAAATTTCACGATCTCTTACACACCGCTCGCAAAGTCTGGCAAAGTACTGATAGCCCGATAGCAAAACTGAAGCGGTATTCTCACCTGTAATTTGCATTTATCTCACCAATTTTCCATTTCCATTTGAATCTGTTTTGGTGACCTCTTGTGAACAGATCATTGTCTGCGCTTCAACTTTGAGGATTTTTGGATAAATCAGCCAGTGAAATTTGTGTTCATGCCAAGGGATGATCTTTATGTTTTTTAACAGAAAGTATTACGGAAGGTCACTTAGAAAATCATGGTAAGGAATGGTCTCACTCATAGTAAATTGTAGTAATTCATGATTTGATGTTGTATTCTGTTGATGTGTTTTATTAATAATCAACATTTGACCGGAAATGAATCTTATGTTCTCATTTATTAAATCATATCCCCACCCAAAGTCTACAGTGTCCCAGCCCTACGATCCCGTTAGTTTCGGCGCCTCACTCAGTAACACAAGAATAACTCAGGAAGGTGTCGGAGCCACGCTACCCACTTGGTACCTAACCACCTGGTACGCAACAATATCCCAACATTAAATTTGTGAGATCACTATAATGAGTAGTTTATATCCAATAATTATTTTGTAATATAATAAATTCATGATGACGATGTCACTATATATGTAACAATTAGGTGAAATCACCATATTGATTTGGCGATAAGATGATATCACTGTAATGAAATGAAATCACCTATTCATTATAATGATAGCACCTATTCTTTCTGATTTGTGATATCACTTATTCGCTGTTGTGATATCACAATTAGTTATAGTAACACCATATATTCATTTAGTGGTATCACTATAAAAAATAAACTCTGCGAAAAGTAATTGATCTTTTGCAATATATATTTCTAAATACATCCTTGTCACTGCAATGATGACCTATCTACTGTCCCTTATGTTTTCTTCCAATGTGCCTCGACAGAGAAGTCATCCACCTGTAGCCAGCTCCACAATAATCACACGTGTATTGCTTACTCTGATGCATAGTGAGCTTGTGTTGTGTTAGATTGTCATTTCTTGAGAATGTTTGTTTACATTCGTCACACCAGAACCGTTTATCTTCATGGGTCGACATATGTCGTTTAAGATTTTCTTTCGTGGTGAACGTTGTGCAACAAATATCGCACTTATAATGTTTAGCTTGCCCATGTTTTGAGGCAAAGTGGGCTTGTAGCTGTCGCCTTTCACAGAAACCTTTTTGACACGAGGAACAGCTGAATGGTTTGTCTTTGAAATCGGAATGTATTCTCTTTTTGTGACGTCGCAGTCCACTTCTTGATTGAAATACTTTCCCACATTCTTCGCACATAATAATGTCTCCTGTTTCATGAAATAAAGTGTTGAGTACTTCCATCTCTGACCTGAAAAAAGGCAAAAAATAGAAAATGCATATAAGAAAAGGACAGCATGCAATGAGTTGATACATTGATTTTTCCCTACCGAATATTTGATTAAAAACAAGAGGCCCATGGGGCCTTAACGGTCACCTGAGAAATCCAGGTCAAACATTGATCAAACATGTTTACGAGTTACCATCTATATACTAGTATAACTGACGGTTTCGGAGGAGAAGTATAGAAAGTATGATTTGCTCTCTTTGCCCCCTGAGGAGTCAGACCTTTCTTGAGTATAAATTCTGATCCCCACCATAGGCTGATGATTACAACCAAGTTTCATCAAAATCTAACTGACGGTTTCTGAGGAGAAGTCGAAAGTATGATTTGCACTCTTTGACCCCATATGGCCCCGCCCCTCAGCCCCCTGGAAAGTCAGCCCTTTCTTGAGTATAAATTCTGATCCCCACCATAGGCTGATTATTACAACCAAGTTTCATCAAAATCTAACAGACAGTTTCTGAGGATAAGTCGAACGTATGATTTGCACTCTTTGACCCTATATGGCCCCGCCCCTGAGCCCCCTGGGGAGTCAGCCCTTTCTTGAGTATAAATTCTGATCCCCTCTATAGGCTGATGATTACCACCGAGTTTCATCAAAATGCGACTAATGGTTTCTGAGAAGAAGTCAAAAATGTGATTGTTTACGCATGATGCACAACGACGGGCAAAAAGCGATTGCAATAGGTCACCTGAGTAAACTCAGGAGACCTAAAAACACAAATACATGTAAACATCTTATATTTACTACCAGCACTACTTATCTTGAGCCTTCTGAAAATTTTCTCAAAATCTCCTTAAAACAAACAATAATCTTAAGTTAACATTCTATAGTTACTTATCTGTAGTACTTTATTGCAATATATTGTTTGATTTGCAATGGTTTTTTTATATAATAATTAACATGTCATGGTTTTTACATTTTTACATCTTTGAATATATTTATAAGTTGAGGAATGGACCTCCACTTTCGACTGATGGCTGTTATAATCTAACAACAAACCTGTAAAGTTTTTGATATTTTTGCCTTTGTTTTGGAGTCTACAAGGGGACCTCTGACCTTGCCTGAAGCAGATTTACCCAGACTTCCAAGAGAGAAACCGAGGTCATCTTGATAGGCATCTTCCTCAATCTGTAAAAGAAAATCATGGCGTTTAAACATAGGACTGTTACTAAATAGAAATGTATTAAAATCAAGAAGTAACAGGACCTTCATCTTACTTTGATAATTACAGTGTAAGTCTAATTGAATCTTATGTAACATCAGACATTTTGGAATACTATCAGACAAATTTGAATATTGGTCTTTAACAAAACTAGAGAATGTTTGTAAAATATGCACATGCCCCCGCAAAGTGAAAGTCGTAGCAAAGATAAAGATTTTAATTAAGATTCTAAGATGAAAATCTAGGTCACAAAAGGTTGAACCCAACTAATGGTACTTTCTTGATTTTGTTTGTATAATTCTCTTCTGAGAAACATAAAAGTTTCAAGTCTGTTGGACCTAAACTTCCTCGTAAACAGGGTCAATTAAGTGTCTAACCAAGATTCTAAGTGAAATCAATGAAGAAGAAAATCTATGTCACGAAAGGTCATATGGACCTACCTGTGATTTGGCATGTAGAACACTTAAATGGGAAACCACATATGAAATTTCAAGTCTTATATCTGATGGACTTAAACTTCAAGAAAACAGAGTTGGTCAAAAAGTCAAGATTCTAAGTGAAAACGATGAAGTGGAAAATCTAGGTCATGAAACTTTGTAGGAACCCACCTTTGATTGTGCATGTAGAACCCTTTAAGGTGAAACCATATATGAAGTTTCAAGTCTGTGGGACTTAAACTTCATAGTAAACAGAGTCGATCAAAAAATCTAACCAAGATTCTTAGTGAAATCAATGAAGTTGAAAATCTAAGTCACGAAAGGTCATAGGAACCCACCTTTGATTTTGCATGAAGAACCCTTTAAGATGAAACCACATATGAAGTTTCAAGTCTGTGGGACTTAAACTTCATAGTAAACAGAGTCGATCAAAAAATCTAACCAAAGTGTGACCGCCGGACAGATGGACGGAAAAGGTGAACACTTAATGCTTCTTCTACTTCATAGCGGGGGCATCAAAATAAAAGTATTATAAAAGATACAGGACTAATCTGAAATGGGTCTGAACAGTAATTTACCTTTGTATTAAATTTAAACTTAATCCCACATGACATCATTGACAAGAGGGTAATATAAAAGTTAATAATGATAGCTAATCAGTGATATAAATCCATGTAAGATTCTAATCTGATCGGGTCTGTACAATATCTTGCAATTTATGAAAAGTTAAGGTCTATTCATGATATAAAGTTATAAAAATATATTTCTGTATGACCACTGCCTTTCAACAGTATTGTTATAGATATTTTTATAGGCAGGCAATTGAAAAAGAAACTGTGTTGCATTCAAAATTGTTTTTCTTCCTACCTCTGCAAAGTTCATCCTGTTGGCTGCCTTTCGTACTTCTGTTAGACCAAGCCTTTCCTTCATTTTGCGTGCTCTAGAAATAGATATGATTTTAAACTTATTAGATAATATGAAAAATATAAAGCAATACATTACCTATAAATACAAAGCAATTGAACATATAAAACATACAGGTTATTTTCTAGATATAGTTTTCTGTTTTAACTTTTAAGTAATAACATCAATGATAACTTAAAATTCAATTAAGTCTGTTTAGTAAGTTTCATCTATCTCCCAATCTTTAAGACAAATTTGATCTATCTCAGAGTCTTTTGGAAAACTATGACTTATCTCCCGGATTTTAAGACAAGTCTTACACATCTCCCAGTCTATAAGCCAAGTCTAACCCATCTCTAAGTCTATAAGACAAATCTCACCTATCTCCCAGTATATAAGACAAGTCTAACCAATCTCCCAGTCTATAAGACAAGTCTAACCCATCTCTCAGTCTATACGACAAGTCTAACCCATCTCTCAGTCTATAAGACAAGTCTAACCCATCTCTCAGTCTATAAGACAAGTCTAACCTATCTCTCAGTCTATACGACAAGTCTAACCAATCTCCCAGTCTATAAGACAAGTCTGACTAATCACCCAGTCTATAAGACAAGTCTAACCCATTTCTCAGTCTATAAGACAAGTCTGACTTATCTCACAGTCTATTAGACAAGTCTAACCCATCTCCAAGTCTATAAGACAAGTCTAACCCATCTCCCAGTCTATAAGACAAGTCTAACCTATCTCCCTGTCTTTAAGACAGGTCTAACCCATCTCCCAGTCTATAAGACAAGTCTAGCCCATCTTTCAGTCTATAAGACAAGTTGGACCCATCTCCCGGTCTATAAGACAAGTCTAACCTATCTCCCTGTCTTTAAGACAAGTCTTAACCCATCTCTCGGTCTATAAGACAAGTCTGACTTATCTCCCAGTCTTTTGGACAAAGTATGACCTATTTCCCAGTCTTTACCACTAAGAATGACCTATCTTATAGACATTAATATAACAAGCCTGACCTATCTCTCAGTCTTTAAGATGTCAAGTCTGACCTATCTTCCAGTTTTAACTTTCCCCTTGTATCTGAAAGAGATACATGTACATGTAATAAATTTCTATTAGAATGTCTAAATTTATTTAAAGTAATACTGTAATTAGACCAACCGTCTTCCACCTCTCTTTTTCCTCGGCCCATCTATAGGTGTTGGTAAAGGCTTGACAAACTTTACAGGAGGAGGTTCTTGCAGTTTATCAAGTTTCTGCTCTATTTCGGCACGGAGATTATCACCAACTGCCCCATCAACACTCTCATGAAAGCTGTCAACTCTTGCTGCTAATGTACATTTAGCTGCCACTAATCTCGCAGCTTTCCTCCTCAAGTCCTGAATTGTAATAAAGATGTAGTCAACATGGCAGAGAAATATTGAGTCTAATTGACTGGACTATAAGAGATTATTATATGCTACATATTCTCAAGCATAAGTAACAAACTGGTTATATGCTGTGTCAGATTATTAGT
Source organism: Pododesmus macrochisma (assembly GCA_032359645.1). NCBI lineage: Eukaryota > Metazoa > Mollusca > Bivalvia > Pectinida > Anomiidae > Pododesmus > Pododesmus macrochisma. Next base: position 4,771 of record JAUMGZ010204860.1, on the reverse strand, counting down.
TTGACACTATATTGGGGCTTAAAGTTTTACATCCAAATAAAACTTTTCTAAACTAGTTTTGCTTCAAGTAAACCAATTACAGAATTTCTGCAAATACAGCATAATCCATCTCCATTTCAATACTTTTCCTATTTATAAAACTGTCTAAAATATCTGAAAATTGCTATATAACTATCGAAGATGTTTAGGCTTATGATACATAGTCAAAATCTAAATGGTATGTCTGGTTTGACTGAAAATTGGTAGAAATTTGGTCTTGTCACTCCTTAAAAAACTTGGCTGTCCATGCCCAAAGTTTGCTACATATACAGGTATTCAGCTCCAGGCCTTCCAGTTTGTTAGGATAATTTTTTGTTGTTGAAATTTTGTAAAAAAAATATCCAAATTCTGACATTTTATAATAAAATTTAAAAATTCAGGCATTTTATAATTTTCCTAGTGCAAACAGCTGACATTAACTGAAGGACAAATCATTAAAATAAACACAAGATTCGTACTGGAGGTGTTTTCTGGACAATGTCACTGTAGTGCACATATCCTGTATGTGGCAGTACTGCTGCAGTGGAAAAGCCTGATAACATCTTCTTCTGAGATCCTAACACTTGAACATTACATGCTGGCATCTTAGAAAGGTTAGTTATTCCACCTGCACAACCTGAATATTCACACAATCAAACAGTGAGAATTTTTGAATAATGATCACAAAGTCATGATATTTTCTTTGAAATGAAACAGTAAAACTTGTAATTATATTAATATATAAGCATCATCAATTGAAACAATCTTATTTCTTTTTTTTCTCATGATGAAACAAAACAAACAAAGAGCTGGCTAAACTTATTCACAAGTGTCCCTACAATCCTACATTTGCAAGCACTAACAGCTTGAAGCCTTCTGGTTCTTAAAATTATTAATATTTTGTTTTTTAATTGGTTATGTTTCTACACAATGTGAATTTATAGTTAAGAGCTTACTTACCCATTAGTTTAGCTGCTACAGATGCACCTAGAATGATTGAAATATTTGGTGCGATAAATGACATCCTCGATTCCACATAGTCAAATATTTTTGTTTTATGGTCTGTTAAGTCTATAGCCTGAAAAGACAGATGGAATAAGATTTAGACCTATTCACAATACAATAAACAAAACACACTCAGTGTATTGTATAGCAATACATCAATCCTACCATTTCATCAATTTACACTACTAAGAAAAACACCATTTGCATTGCAACATAATGACTTTTCTAATAACCCCCCTTCCCTCTTATAAAGGAAAATTTGCCTGATCACAGTAACTTGGTAAGTGTGCAATCCCATCATGTACTAATACATGTATATTGGTGATCCTGCATCAAATAGCATAAAAATATGCTTTGGGCATGGCTTTGCAACATTCTGTCATGTAACTGTAACACCAACTTTGGTGATACTTATCAAACAGCTTTCAAAATATTCTCTGAAGTATGAATCTTTTAATGTTTTATGAAGAATATATAGTTAGTCACATTAATCCAATTCTAGTGCATGACACTGCTTCTAATCATGATTACCCACCAATTATGGTGATTATGCATTAAATAGCTGTCAAGATATGTTCTGGACAAAGTTTTTCTATGATGAAAAAAGTAGTTCACAGTGTCCTACTTCTTCTACATGACACTGTGCCATCCTAGTAATACTTCTAAATAAGAGGCCCATTGGGCCTTAATGTCTATCAGGATAAATGGGTCTATCATTTGGCCTTAATGTCTATCAGGATAAATGGGTCTATATGTAAATTTTCGTCTTTTGACAGTAGGGTTATGCCTTGAACAAAGTTTGTTCTCTGTGCCCTCAAATCACTTTAAACCAAAGCATTAAGCCATCTTGTTTATAAGAAGATTTTAGAAATTTTATCAAATTCCCCATATGGGCCCCAAGTGACCCTCCCTGGGTCATTTGAACAAATCTGAACCCCTTTCCCCAAAGGATGCCATATACAAAGTTTGGATGAAATTAGTCCAGTAGTGTTGGACCAGAAGTCGAAATTGTGAAAAGTTAACATATTTGCTGTAGTTTTGAACTTTGACCCAAAAACATGTACCCTACTTTTGACCCCAAGTTCATGACTTGAACAAACTTGGTTCTCCATACCAAAATATTAAGCTATAGGCCTTCTTATTGAATTAGAAGAGGATTTTTGAAGTTTTGTCAAATTTTTGCCCTTCTGGCCCCCTAGTGGCCGAGCCCCTTCATTTGAAGAAATCTGAATCCCCTTCCCCTAGGGATACTTCCTACCAAGTTTGGATGAAATTGGTCCAGGGGTTTTGGAGAAGAAGTCGAAAATATGAAAAGTTTACGACGGAGGCGATTTGTATGAAAAAAGTCCACTTTGGACCTTTGGTCCAGATGGACTCAAAAGTTAAACTTGACAAACTAATTACTACACTAACAAACATTAAATATTACCATTTGACATGCTTCCATTACTGTATTCATTTCTTCATCAGTCAATTTAGCGCTGCAATAAAGAGAAACAGGGATTTCAAAACAACTATAAATTTCATCGTTATAAAAATATATAAATTTACTACTAAATATGTGATCAATACCATTGACATGTATTTACATAATGGCAGACAAAGGAACAGATTTAAAAGTACCACGACACTTACAGTTTCATGATTATAAGCCTTCAGAAATTTTGTAGACAATTTATTTTTATAGATGTTTAATCTTTAATTTTTCTCCTAAGTACACAAAACCTTAAAGCAGTTTCCCTTAAATGTTGAAATATTCTATGTAGCTGTATCGCCCACCCGATGAAACGGGGCAGAGGAAGTGTGATTACTACAAATGGTTTTAATGTCACTTTCAAGAAGTAATTAAATATTTGATAACATTATGTAGTTCCAATCAAATAATTATGAAAAATTACATAATATGCTGCTTAGTTGTACTCAACTTTGGTTTTTAATGTAAAGTGCATTTATGGAATTTTCATATTACGGTGAATTTAGGTAATTGTCATGAACAGTTCTTTTTATATTTATTATAAACAAAGAAACTTCCAAGTTAAATGGTAATAAAAGAACCAAGTCATCTGCCACTAAAAGACTTTGATCTACAAAGACCACAAGATACAAATGTGTATAAACATATTTAAGAAATGCACACATTGAGACATAATGTTATATACCCCTGCGTTGTAGATGCTGTAACACTCACTACCATTATTGTAGCTGGTACTAAAATTTCTTGTAGAACCTGGTTATTCTTGGAGTTTTCTAAAATATTATTTCCTAGTTCCTACAAGAAGAAAAGTATAATATCATTGGAATAGAAAATATTAGATACTATTGATTAAAACAATGTCATTGATAAAAACAATGTATTAAAACATTTAGCACAAAAAATAGCAAATAGTTAGTGATAATACTTACTTTAACAGTCCTAACATATTCCACTGGAGTAACAACTAAGGACTCAAGCTCAGGAAAACGTTTGGAATAGTGATCTCTTACAAATTTATGAATAACATCTGTAATTAAAGGATAATAAGTCAGTGTTGGCAAATAGTTGTTAAACCTACTATGGTTAATTATTCTGCTAAAGAAAATGATGTATTGATTGTGCATAGTAAAACCTCACTTTTATTGGCTGGTCTTACTTAAAATAGAGTCTGATGGAATTAAATTTCTTTTATGATCTCAAATCAAGTATCAAACTGTTGTCAAAGAAATTATTTTATTAGCATTAGTATGTTCTGAATGTAAGTAAAGAAGTGGTTGATCTCCTTCACAGAAGACCAAGTGAAGTATCATGACAATAAGTCTGTGGCATGATTTGTTTTAATGAGACAGCACAATAAAGTCATTATCAGTGTGCACTATCACAAGCAGACACCATCTTAATATGACCTATATATGTGTTGAAAGGGATGTTAAACCCCAATGAAATAAACAATGAACTTAACATTCAACCATTTATCCTAGACTTACACTGCCTTTTGGTTGTGCATAATGCAATACATGTATCTTTCCACTTGGGAAGGAATAGGCTGGGAAAGAAAAGTAAAAAACTTGGTTATAAGACATCCAGATATTATCCAATAAGACTAAGACTGGACAGACTAAAAGTGATTACCAGTATGCAGTCCAAAAGGACTCTTAATTTGTCAATCATTACAGTATAGAGGAAGTTATCAGGAACAGGAGTCCCTAACTCACCAGAGTTCAAAAAGACACAGGTGTAATTTGCTTGTGAAGTTGTGATATCCATAATTTCAGAAGGAGGTCTGTTCAACAGCACACTTTCATGTGCTCCTTTTCTTAGACTTTTCAACAATTGTGACGGTGGGTCAACAAATGAAAGATGTCCCACATTCTGCTTAGTTGTAATGTTATCAATGATAACTTTTATAGAGGCTGGCTTGTTATGTCCTATTGGAGAGGACTGATAGGATACATCATTGTGGGTATACCTGAGAAAATATTATCTTGCTTGGTGACACATGTGTTTGAGCTACACCTCAACTATCTATTTAGATTTCTTTAACACATGTTTCCTCCCATTAATCATTCAATTATAATATTAGTTATTTGCTTATTTCTGTGTCAGTAGATCTCCAGCTGATATCATACTAGATATATGTCAACATACTAATTTCATTGTCTATCTCCTCTGTGATGTTATTGGCTTCTACAATAATCTGATATCATACTAGATATATGTCAACATACTAATTTCATTGTCTATCTCCTCTGTGATGTTATTGGCTTCTACAAT
>JAUMGZ010204849.1:0-12317 GCA_032359645.1 Pododesmus macrochisma | reverse complement strand
TACTTATTATGTCCTGTGTACGCTTATGACAGTTCTCTACTTACTAGGTCCTGTGTACAGTTAATGACAGTTCTCTACTTACTAGGTCCTGTGTACAGTTAATGACAGTTCTCTACTTATTATGTCCTGTGTACGCTTATGACAGTTCTCTACTTACTAGGTCCTGTGTACAGTTAATGACAGTTTTCTACTTACTATGTCCTGTGTACAGCTAATGACAGTTCTCTACTTACTAGGTCCTGTGTACGCTTATGACAGTTCTCTACTTACTAGGTCCTGTGTACAGCTAATGGCAGTTTTCTACTTACTATGTCCTGTGTACGCTTATGACAGTTCTCTACTTACTATGTCCTGTGTACAGCTAATGAGAGTTTTATACTTATTATGTCCTGTGTACAGCTAATGACAGTTCTCTACTTACTATGTCCTGTGTACAGCTAATGACAGTTCTCTACTTACTAGGTCCTGTGTACAGCTAATGACAGTTCTCTACTTACTAGGTCCTGTATACAGCTAATGGCAGTTCTCTACTTACTAGGTCCTGTGTACTGCTAATGACAGTTCTCTACTTACTAGATAGTGTGTGTACAGCTAATGACAGTTCTCTACTTACTAGGTCCTGTGTACAGCTAATAACAGTTCTCTACTTACTATGTCCTGTGTACAGCTAATGACAGTTCTCTACTTACTAGGTCCTGTGTTTACTGCTAATAACAGTTCTCCATTACTAGGTCCTGTGTACAGCTAATGACAGTTCTCTACTTACTAGGTTCTGTGTACAGCTAATGACAGTTCTCTACTTACTAGGTCCTGTGTACAGCTAATGACAGTTCTCTACTAACTTAGCCCTGTGAACAGCTAATGACAGTTCTCTACTAACTTAGCCCTGTGAACAGCTAATGACAGTTCTCTACTAACTTAGCCCTGTTAACAGCTAATGACAGTTCTCTACTTACTAGGTCCTGTGTACAGCTAATGACAGTTCTCTACTTACTAGGTCCTGTGTACAACTAATGACAGTTTTCTACTAACTAGGTCCTGTGTACAGCTAATGACAGTTCTCTACTTACTTCGCCCTGTGTACAGCTAATGACAGTTCTCTACTTACTAAGCCCTGTGTACAGCTAATGACAGTTCTCTACTAACTTAGTCCTGTGTACAGCTAATGACAGTTCTCTACTTAGTACTAACTTAGCCCTGTGTACAGCTAATGACAGTTCTCTACTAACTTAGCCCTGTGAACAGCTAATGACAGTTCTCTACTTACTTAGCCCTGTGTACAGCTAATGACAGTTCTCTACTTACTTAGCCCTGTGAACAGCTAATGACAGTTCTCTACTTACTTAGCCCTGTGAACAGCCAATGACAGTTCTCTACTTACTTAGCCCTGTGAACAGCTAATGACAGTTCTCTACTTACTTAGCCCTGTGTACAGCCACTGTATGAGCTCGGTGTGTAGATCTGTATATTGATGTAGTTGGCAAGTTGGCCAAGTTTTGCAATCTCATATTGAAGGGATTTGGCTGAAAGAATAAACATTATCAAAAACAACATTGAGATATTGGTGTGTAATTTTATCATTTTGTTTACCTTTCGTTTGTGATCAAGATAATCTCAAACACGCCTCAATTGACTATGCAATGCATCAAACTTCAGTATAGATATATGTTATGGCTAGATGAATTTTTACACCATGCCCGTTCTTTAAATAACTATTCAATTTATATTTTCCATTCCTTTTTGTTTTATCAATACCTTACATATGGTGTTGATAGAATCATTGACATTAAATCACACTAAATTATAAACAGGAAGAAAAAACATTCAAATAATAGGCCCATGGGGCCTTAAATTTTTATCTGGATTAATTAAATGGGCCTAAAAGTAAATTTTTAACATTTGAAAACTTTTTGACCCTAGGGTCATGCCATGAATAAAGTTAGTTCTCCATGCCCAAAAGTAACTTCAAACCAAAGCATTATGCACTAGGCCTTCTAGTTCATAAGAGGATTTTTGAAATTTTATCAAATTTTCCTCATTTGGGCCCCCAAGCGACCCTCCCTGGGTATTGGCCCCTTACATTTGAATAAATCTGAATCCTCTTCCCCTAAGGATGACATCTTTCAAGTTTCAATGAAATCGGTCCAGTAGTGTTTGACAAGAAGTCGCAAATGTGAAAAAGGATCATATTTGCTATATATATAGTGTTAAACTTTGACCTCAATATGTGTAACCTAATTTTGACCCCAGGGTTATGCCTGGAACAAACTTGGTTCTCCATGCCACAAGTTACTACATATCAAAACATTAAGCTCTAGGCCATCTTGTTTATTAGAAGAAGATTTTTGAAGTTTTCTTAATTCCCCCTTGTGGTGCCCAGCCCCTTCATTTCAACAAATCCCCTTTCCATAGGGATACTTCCTACTAAGTTTGGATGAAATTGGTCAAGTTATTTTGGACAAAAGGGCTCAAATGTGAAAAGCTAACATATTTACTATATTTTATATATAGAGTGTTGAACTTTGACCCCAAAACGCATAACCTATTATTGATCAAGGGTCACGCCTTGAACAAACTTGGTTCTCTATGCCCTAAAATCATACCAAAACATTAAGCTCTAGGCCTTCTAGTATTTTAGAAGAAGATATTTGAAATTTTGTCAAATTTTCCCCCTTTTGGACACCAAAGTGGCACCCCATGGGGGCTCAGCTGTTTCATTTCAACAAATCTGAATCCCCTTCCCCTAGGGATACTTCCTACCAAGTTTGGATGAAATTGGTCCCGTAATTTTGGATAAGAAGTCGAAAATATGAAAAGTTAACATATTTGCTTTCGTGTTTAACTTTGACCCCAAAACGCGTAAACTATTTTTGACCCAAGGATCACACCTTGAACAAACTTGGTTTTCAATGCCCTCAAGTAAAGTAACTACATACCATAACATTCAGCTCTAGGTCTTCTAGTTTATTAGAAGAAGATTTTTGAAGTTTTGTCAATTTTCACCCCTTTATGACCCCTAGTGGCGTTCCCTGGGGGCCAAGCCCCTTCATTTAAACAAATCTGAATCCCCTTTGCCTAGGGACACTTCCTACCAAGTTTGGATAAAAATTGTAAAGTGGTTTAGGAGAAGAAGTCGAAAAATTTGTATGAGAAAAGTCAACCTTGGACCTTCGGTCCAGATGGATAAAAAAACTACGGGTAAATGTGTATTAGTCAGCAGTAAGCTGCAATCGGATCAACGCTTGGCCATTTCCGCAAAAATAACCTCGAAGGTAAGTTGAAGACATTTTGGAGCTACTTTTGACTTTTAATAAATGAAACAAATGTTATATGTTTTTAATATCTTCCAGTTTATGATTTTCTAACAAACAACAAATTATCAACATAACATTATTTACGTATTTGAAATGAAGTTTACATATTTGCTACGTATTATTCCAGCTCTACATACTCTCTGCAAACTCTTTTGCTGAACTGCTCAAACCGAGTAGTGTTCACATCCTAACATCAAAGTCTTTTTTATAGCATGCGACAGTAAAATGTGAAGGGATCCAATTGCAGTAAGCTTACCACTAAGTTGAGTACACATGTCTTACCATCGTGACTAATTCCTCCTTGAAGTCGACTTCATCCTTGACCTTTACTGGCTTCACGTCCTGCTGGTTATCAGTATAGGGCGATAGTTGTGGCATTTCATCACTGTCAGAAAGTCGCACCCCTATATTCATCTCTTTTGGAGGTGCAATTTGAGGAGCAAAGCTAAAGGTGGGGATATTAGGTTCTGTAACTGGGGCTTTCATTGGGAAAGTAAAGGGATTCATATGTTTCTGTGGATCAATTTGGCTGAAAGGTATTCTTTGAGACTGGGCCTCTGCAATGCTGGAAACCTTCTTCGCCTCAAGTTGAGCTCCAATAGACCTCGCCTGTGAGATGGATGTGATATTTGAGAATGGAATATTGCTTTCTTTTGTAGGTTGCAGTCTAACAAGACTAACAACTGGTTGACGTGTTCCCACATTCACGTTTGGAGGAATTGTAACATTTGGAGGATTTTGAACATTTGGAGGATTTTGAACATTCAGAGGATTTTGAACATTCGAGGGATTTTGAAGAATACCTTGCACTGCAACTGGTATTGGACCAACATATTGAGAATGTGGGTGTTGTGACTGAGAGACTCTGTGATGCACCAACATTTGGGAGGGGTGGTGTGGGCTCGGAGCTTTAGATGAGCTGCGATGAGGACTCTGAGCTTGTGAAACACGATGATGTGGACTTGGTATTCTTTGTGGAGGGAGTGTCTGGGTTACCTGTGTATTCTGACCTTGAGGAAACGAGCCTATACCTTTCAGCTGTGCTAGAGTCTGTGCTGTTGGTGCATGTGTTCCCTGTACCAGCTGTTGTAGATGAATTGCCATATCTTTGTGGCGATGTTGGGGTTTTGGTGAAGGTGTTTTCTGTTTAAGAGAGTCTGAAGCACTCACCACAGACTTTGGAGACAAACCTGTAGCTGGTATGATGTAGCGGATCTGTTGTGGCTGTGAGGAAGGTACGGAAGAAGCCGAAACAGAAGAATGAAATGCTGAGGCCGAACTAGTATTTATAGATCTCATGTCCTGTCCAGGTGGAGACACGTGAGACTGAAGAGACGACTGGCCCTTTCGGTCAATACGACCTGGTCTGTGACCTTGCTTAGCCGTATCAAACTTTAAGAGTGTAGGCTCAGTGCTTTTGGACTCTTTTCCAACTCCATACAGATGACTCTTAACCTCTTGTTTGCCCAGCATACCCATAATATCAGATGACATGTCTGTCTTGATTGTTAGAGGGATTGAGCCCGGGGCCTGTAGCTGTCCTACTGTGACTCCCTTAAGCAAGGTCTGTCGTAGTATTTCACTCTGCATCTGACCAGCATTCTGCAGAGTGTTCAGCATCTGACTGTGGCCAGAAATGGACGTCTCACTGCGCATGTCACCTAAGTGCTGACCCTACAAAACAGACATTTTCAAGAATAAACTCTTAGAATCTTACTTTCAAAATCTAGGATTTGTCATTTGAACAAACACATTTTAAACAAATTTATCTGAATTTACTTGCATATGCTGTGTTCACAACTAGAAATGATTGCACTAATGATGATGGACATTTTTACCTGTATATCTTTAATATGGGGTTGTGGGTAATATGTTGAGGTGACTGAAGTTGAGGCTGGCATACTTGTCTGTACGGTTGTTATAGATGTGCTGTGTCGTTTATGTGTCTCTTGAAGAGACAGGTTAACTGGCTGGGATTTCTCCCCTTCAAGGCCCCCGAACATTGCAACAGGAGAACCTCGTCTTTCCTGACGTTCCAAAAGTCCATGATGAGCAGGGGATGGAGTTCGGCGAATTGTTGAAACCTGGTAGGGAGCAGGTGAAAGTCCATGATCTCCAAAATGAGGACGTACAGAAGATGGCTTCAACTCATGTCTGACAGGAGATGGGCCTCGCTGGATATCTCCCTTTTGAGGTAAATTTATTCTGTGCAGTTGAATGTTACCCGAGACAGGTTCTAGAAGCTTTCCAGCCTCCTGCTGCTCTACGGGAGCCAGCATCTTCTGAACATGACTCCCTACAATATTGTCATCCACATAAAAGGGAACTAATTGGACATTTGGTGGTATCTCTTGGTTATTGTCATCTAAAGTTCTGGCATGTGACCTCTGACCCAGTGGAGATGATCTATCTTGACCTCTATCAGGAACCTGTGCACCCAGAGCTGACTGCAATGTATAAGGATGCATTGCCTTACTACCCTCTGGTCCTGGTGGCTCTACACTGATTCCCAGCCTCTGAAGTATTTGTTGTCGTAGTAACGTACCTCCACTGTCTCCAGACCTGCTTGCCGCCTCCAACAACTGTTGTACAGTCTGATTGGTCTGAGGGTTAGGTTGAGAGGTCACTTGTGAGGAATGGCTAACTAAGGAAGGTTGAGCAGGTTGATGTCTCACTGTACTCTGTGTTGTATCCTTCGGGGTAAATTCTTGAGATGCTGGAGATCCTATTAACAGAAGAGAAAGAATGCTTGAAAATGTCATAATCTAAAATGCACAATGAATTCAAAGAAAATTAATTGAAATATCTAACTTTAAAAACAGTATCTCAAGCAGTTATAAGCTTTAAGCTGGAAACAATAATAAATAGTTGAATAGTTACAATGAATAACTTCTATAATTTAGGATGAAATTTTATTTATTGCTTCTAAAAGTTCAACAAAATATTATGATAATTACTCAAATCATTATGAAACTCTTTGTAAATCTACTTAGTAATCAATCTCGTTTTTAAGAATAAGAAAATTATACTAGATTTTTAATTTGAGATTTTGAAGAAAAAGAAATTGCTGAATTGAGGGTTTCAGACTAAATATTGAAATTTAACAATTCTGTGGACATTTTCCCATTACCAAATTTATTAGTGAAAATGAGTTGAACAGCTGTTAAAATCTACTGTGTGTATGTTAGTACAATTATCTAAAATAATACTCAAATATTAGTGAAACTTCACCCAGTGACTGTTCAAAAATGTTATATTCCATGGAAGATTAGTCCATCTTGTTTATATTTTAGTTACCGGTATGTGTACTATGTGATCATTTGTATAATAAGATAATTTGTACCATGTGATCATTTGCATCAAGTGATTATTTGCATCATGTGATCATTTGTACCATGTGATCATTGGACTGTATCCAACTTCATTATAACAACTAATTATTAATGTCTCTGCAGTTAAGTCTAAAGATTTCATATGGACTGATTTAATATGACATATCAGACGGCCGTGTATATACAAGTACTGGATAATAACCATACAATATGTCATCTCTTTATGTAAAATTTAGTTTAGATATAGATTTAAGAATTTCATTAATCATGAGTCAATAGAATTATTTCTAATAAATACAATGAAATTGTGAATCCTATTGCTCTTTCCTACAAGGTATTTATCTCCCCTGTCGTTTGGAACTCTTTTATGTCGGTTACCACCCATAAATTCTTGTTTGAAAGAACATCACCAAACTACAACATTAATATTGAAAATGCAAATTCACCACATACACAACATTGATAAGTATTTCTGAGGGGACTGATAAGTGGACACGTACACATGTAAATTTGTATTCACAAACACAACATCAAAACCTGCCTGTTTTAACATCAAATTAGGAATTCAGTTAACATAAATGTGCACAATTAATTAACGACATATAAAAAATCAAACTGAAATAACAATCACTCACATCTAAAACTTGACAAAGATTACAATGAAACAAATATGATTCAGTACATGGTATTTCCTAAAAAAAATTAAATCGGTTGAAACTAGGGAAAATATAGAAGAATTTCACACAACTGAAAGGAAGCTATTAAACTATTGTGAACAAAGATTTTCCTAGTGTGGTTAAGGAATGAGTTACACCTTAACCTTTGCCTTAATAAAACCTTAAAAGATTTGTTATATCAATTTCAACATGATGTCTTTCTAAATAAAAACAACTTGTTAAGTGCATCTGTACTGACTACTGGTGGTAAAATATACTGTGTCTGTTGTATTACTACAAAGTTTTATATTTATACAATGTATTTTTAAGATAAATGTCTTTAGGCCGGAATCTTTAAATATTTAGTTATACATGTACTGATTTTTCTTATCAATTTAGGTAGAAGGAGGGGAAAAAATAAAATTAATTTCAACACTTTAAACATTGACCAGCTCCTCCATCATGGTCTAATATTTCCTGGAAAAGTTGTCTGTGATGTAAGTGTTTATCAAGAGGTAAACTTCTTTCAAGTATTATAGAAGATTTTTGTTAAATATCATTTTGATAAAAATAGGATTTCAATATCCTGGACCAAATGATTTTTTCATTTCATTTTTCAATAATCTAGGGTCAAGATATCAGTAAAACTAAGAATTAAAAATTCTGGCCTTGATGGAGATAGATTCTGCACTCAATTACAGATTTCAGATGAGTCATCTTTAATAATAACTGGAAGTTTGAATGAGTGAAATATGATGTATGAATGATATTAGCTAACTACAAAACACTACAAACAATGTTGACTATACAGTGTTACCTTCTTAGAAAACTGTCAAACTTCAAAAAACACAAGTGAATTATACGATCTTAAGGAAATATAAAAAGTTTGATTCAGACAACTGAGGATCTGTGAAATGTTCAGCTTTAAAAGAAACAAACTGTTCAGGAGTTATAATAATACCCAAGTTTTACCTTAGTTTAATGCTTTATACTTAATTAAATGTAATGGAATATATAACCTGTAGTATTAGTACATACAAAACTAGAAAAGTATAATGATATATACAGAGTTATCTACATGTACATTGATGATATATATTGAGTTATCTATCTTGATTATGTGTACAGAGTTATCTACCTTGATTATGTGTACAGAGTTATCTACCTTGATTATATGTACTGAGTTATCTACCTTGATTATGTGTACTAATAGAATCTCATACCTGTTTCTGTTCAAGAAAGAATTATCTCAACCGAGGGATGGTATGTATGTTAAATATATCAAGAAGAGGCGACAGCTGAGTCATGAGATAACATACATACCATCCCGAGACTGACGTCATTATTTCATTGTTTATAGTACATGAAATCTATCTCGGTACTAGTACCCGAGACATATTTATATTGTATCCCTATTTTCATGCCATTTCCTTGTCTAGTGGACAAGGATGAGTTATATTTACCTTGATTATATGTACTGAGTTATCTACCTTTATTATATGTGCTGAGTTATCTACCTTGATTATATGTACCAACTTACTACCTTAATGATATGCACTTAGTAATCTCCTTGATATGTAAAGTTTGTGTACACTACTAAAACAAGAACTGAACATGACATAGAAATTGGTAGATTATTGGCTATTCTCTATGGTGTATCAAAACTGACTTCTGAGATCTGTGCTAAGGTTATTTGAAGTTCAGAATAGTTTCAACAATATATAATTTATACCAAATTATCTGACTTGCAGGTTCAACTCACACTAATTGGTGTCATACATGTTTTTCTTTTAAAAAGTGAACTAGTAAAATTCTGAACATTTCACAATATTGTCTTTATCAGTTACAAGACTAGATCATAAAGACATTACACACAATCAATGCAGCAATGATTTTTTAACTTTATGTTCATCACAAACAGAATTCATGCTGTTCTGTCAAAATTTACAGAATAACTTTTATATAGACTATAGAAAATTAAACTTATTTTAACCAAAATTAGTTGAAATTTTGATTAAAAATTATTAAAAAAAAATTAGTTGAAATTTGTTTGATCAGTATTAATTTATGCTATTAAAGGCATTTTCTTGAGCAATATACATGTACATGTATAGCTGCTCATCTTATCATGGTGAAACCGTGTAATGTTTTCATGACCAATGATATGATACAAAGTTCTGAAGGAGGCATGCAATATATATTCATACACAATTTGTCTCACCATCATTACACATATATGTCAATATGACTTTTATTTCTATTCATATATGATGTATATTTAGCGTTTGTATAAAATTCATCATTTCCAAATCACCACCAACACATGTACATTTCTGTGGGTATTTCTACCATATAAATTAATTCTTTAGAATTTTGTTTGACATATATATAATGGTGCACAAAGTCGTGTAGGAATATTCTAGTCAGATATGAAAGCTGATGTTTACTGAAAGAAATTACAATGTACTTAGTTATAATGTATTTAACATATATAGCTTATACAAAACAAGAAATTAGCAAAATATGATATCTTACAAATAATATGATATCCGTTGATGGTCTTTAAAATAATAGAATAGCCAGGTCTTACAAATACTATAATACGTAACTTTACTGTCTTAAAAGAAAATGCAATAAAAAAATGAAAACAATATAACAATTCAGTGTATAACGTGGACATGTCTTACACTTGAGATATTAAAGCAGTTTTATAAATAATACAGTTCAATCAGCTTTCACATCTAGGTGAGTTAACAGTAATGATAGAACACCTGAATAGAAATAGGGCCAATTCCAACCTTGACCTTGCTGCTGGTGACTTTGACCTATGAACTCTGGCTTATGCTCTGAAGCCAGAATGGCAGCCTTAGCTTCGTTGATATTCTTTTTGGGAGGCAGTGTGCCATGGTATCTACTGATAGCAGGCATATTTGTCGAGGGTTCTGACGGACCAGATCCAAATCCCAATTGAGCTGCAGTGAAAGACAGTCCACCTTGGCCATGATGTCCCAGTTGAATGGATGCTTCACTGGCTGAAAATGACGGGACATGTATGTCTTTACCAAGACCTTGGAAAGGAAGTTGTTGCTGCTGATGTTGAGATGGTACAGAAGTCTGACCAAAAATGGCTGAAGAAGGTGAAGAACCTTTCTTCTTGGGCTCTTTGTTTTTGTCCTTCCTTGGAGCTTTTCACATAGAATAACAAGAAAACGGAATAAGAAAAAAAGAGATTTTTTCAATAATTATATATGCTATAACTTGAGGTCTACACAGTAACATATTCTAATCTACTTTATACAGTGCAACCTGCTTTAGTGATCACCTCTATAAAGAGACCATCTGTATATAAAGACCGCTAAATTCAGGTCCCTTGAAGTCTAATAATACTTATTTTTACCTGTATATAAAGACCACCTCCATATAAAAACCACTTTTTTCTTGGCTCTTGGGTGTTTTTTATAGACAGGTTTGACTGTATATATATAGTGTTCTACTACAAATGTGACACAATATGTAAACACAAGCTAAGAAACTACATACACTGAGACTGGTGTAGCTTACTGTCAGAGTGAAGATGTACATTCAACATCTGACATTCTACTACTCTATATATATAATGTACCTACTTATCATTTTTTGTTTTTGACAAATGTTCATGCCTACAAAAGACTTATGATATCTTATTACCTCTTTTCTTCTTTTCTTTCGGGGGTTTCTTCTCCGGCTCCATTTCACAATAAAGTGTCCTTTAATCCTTTGAAAATGTTGAGTTTTGTAGGATAAAAAAGAAAAAGAAATAAATAAACTTTGGATTAATGTTATTATTTAAGAGAAAGAATTATTCCATTTCATTTTTTAAATTTATTTCGCTTTCATGCATCCTTCTAGGTTCTTATTGTACAGTACTGTGATATGTTGAAAGACTTTAAATTTAAAGAATACATACATGGACTACAACTGAAAAATTAAAGGCACATCAATTCCTTATCCCTATTTGTATATAACAATTAAAATTGGGAGACACAGTCTGGACAAAGTATTTTTTTTTATTTTGTTCACAATCATCGGTGCATGTAATGTAGGTCAAAGTGACTTATCTATGGAACGTAACGCCTGCCTATAGCTAACATATTTACAGCTTTAGCAATATCAGATATAGTGCTTTATTTATTTGCTAGTGCTAAAATCCTAGAACGCTGCTTAGCCTAAAGTTTTTAACATCTTGCAATTGCTACATGTATATATGCTACAATTTATTGTGTAGTGCATGCTTTTAGTGTTGTAATGTTGTTTTATGTTTATGCTTTATGTTTTTTTTATGGTATGTACGCAGTTTTATTTAAAGTTTGGTCAGCTCAGTTTAACTGCTGTATGTCATGCATGTATTTCCAAGGCTAGAGTACAGTAAAACCCTGTTATACTGCGATCTTTTGTCCGAAGGAATTTTGGCGGTATAACAAAATCATTGAAAGATAGCAAGCCTACTCATGTAATATGATATGTACATGTGAGTTTTATTTAGTGATGTTCCGATATATAAATGAAAAAAGTCGAAAGTCGATCGATTATGAGGAAAAAGTAAGTGCTTGATTGCAATCTATAATAATCAAAATTATTTTAAAAGCTCTAACTTAACAAAATCTGCTACTTATTGCATTATATTTGAGTGTTTTGTTCCCCCAGGGTGTTGACGAATCATGCCAGGCACATGTTTCAAGTTATCTCGCTATTTATGTAAAGTTAACTGCACATATTAGTTTCCTATTTTCTCGACATCACAAATGGCGGTAAAATTCAAGCATATAATCATCATGGACTCTGTCCGGATTTCCTGAATATTTATGAAAAATTTATCTGAATATACATGTAACATTCAGCAACTCTCTTAAAATGCACAGGGAATCATCTCAACTATGACAGTATTATTTATTAAGAAATAATAAGGACAATGGACTTCATATTGTGTAGACCGATTAAGACAACAGAACTGCCCGTACATGACCCGACTCAAAACT
>JAUMGZ010204838.1:0-12317 GCA_032359645.1 Pododesmus macrochisma | reverse complement strand
TAGGTCGGTGGTTTACTCCGGGTACTCCGGTTTCCTCTACCAGTAAAACTGGCACGTCCGTAAATGACCTTAGCTGTGATCGGACAATAAGCCCTTAATACAAACAAACAAAGAAAGACTTTGGAAGTCTGAATTTAGGACCCTTAGATAGCAATTCGCACAGTGAATCGTTGTATTATATTTAGGTCGCCTGACACAACATGGTTCAGTGGAGCATACAAGAACGGGGAATTGCAGCAGGAACGCGATGAAGGTTTCGACTTAAGGTCATCAATATTAAGGTTTTGCAACATCCTTTTGTAGTTAAATATCTTGGATTCAATGGGATTTGTTTGTTTGTTTAATTAGGGCTTAACGTCACGTCCAGAATCTTTCAGCGATAATGTGACAAAAGACCAAAAGAGAAAAATCAACATATAGGACAGGAAGAGAAGCGGCGACTGGGACTGGGAAACGAAAGGAATAGAGATAGTTCAGAAACAAGGATGAGCCCATTGAACGGCGTTTCCGCCTACTCTTTTATCGAACTTTACAT
The DNA here is from genome assembly GCA_032359645.1 of Pododesmus macrochisma. Classification (NCBI taxonomy): domain Eukaryota; kingdom Metazoa; phylum Mollusca; class Bivalvia; order Pectinida; family Anomiidae; genus Pododesmus; species Pododesmus macrochisma. Next base: position 11,782 of record JAUMGZ010204838.1, on the reverse strand, counting down.
TGGGATCTTTATCGTGCCAGTGGGTTCAAAATCCCTGTACAAGGGACCGCCAGTTAGCATCCCATCCGAAGGACGTGCCGATCTTTGGCTGGTCTCTACCTTTCAACCTTTCTGACTTGGGTAACCCTAACAGGAACATAAGTTCCCGCCAGCATAGCTCTCCATGTCATTGAGACGCGCAAACCTCCCTACCGGATGCAATGGGAGTATGTACGAATAGGAAATACATGTTGTCGTCTTGTCTTCAAAGTATATTGGAATTTTAGATTGCACTTGTTTATTATTAAGAATAGTACTAATGTTGATAGCATCGATGTCTTTATTTTCGAATTACAGAAATGAAATAATTACTTTATTGGAAAATTTAAATGGAAGATTTACATGAATATGAAACGTTAACTTATACATATAAGTGTCGTAAAACTGATAAAACATGTAAATTGTCACAAGGTTCTTTATGACAAAACTATGAATGAATTGATAACAGAGGGAGTATATATTATACATAATGAAAAAGAAAGAAATGAAACACAAATGCATAATTACAAAGATTTATATACATCCAAACAAACAAACTCAGACGAAACAAGCATTCGAAAACTCTTTATTTTTTCCAACATAATATTATACTTGAAGATGAACAAAAAAATGTTGTGAGGGTTTTCTAACTCTTAATGAACTTGCGATGGCTTTAAAAACATGGAAAAGGGTTAAAGTCCAGGATAAGATGGCTTTATAACATAATTTTATAAATTGTATTGGAAACACTTTTCTTTGTAGATCAGTAAATTATGCTTATGATACAGGACAACTTTCAGAACTTCAAAAGCAAGGTGTAAAAACATGCATTCAAAAAGATGACAAAGAAAGACGTGTACTTCAAAATTGGCGACCTATTTCTCTACTTAATATTGACTATTAAAATAGCTTCAGCAGCAATTGCAAATAGAATGAAACACGTTCTTCCTAGTATTAATAGTAATTTACAGACAGGTTTCATAATAGACAGATTTATTGGAGATAATACAAGACTTCTTAATGACATTATGACATTATTAGATGAAAATGATGATCCTGGACATTTATATATATATATATAAGATTTTGAAAAAGCTATTGATTCGATTGAATTGAACTTTATTATGTTAGATATTATATTTATGTTAAGTCAGTATGCAGATGTCGCTTTTCTATTACTAGATGCGTCACGTCAAGTCAGTCTCTTTACACAGCTGTACAGATTGTTAATGATTTTTCTATTATTTCAGGTTTAAAAGCAAATATACACAAAATCTAGCTTATACTGGATTGGAAGTAATACTACAAAAATGCAACCTGAATCATACCTCCGATACATATGATATTTATAAGAGGAAGGAGCCAAAACTCTGTGTGAATTACACCATCGCGAACCCCAGATCTTGCTCGAAGCTGCTGTCATAAATGGACGCAAGAGAAGAATTATTTTGAATAGACAAGACTTCAGTAAATCAAAGTTACAGAGCCAATGGGGCAACGGTGACAAAAATTCACGATGGTGAAAAACCATACCCAATAATAATGCAAGTAAGAAATATGATAATGACAGACTGTATCCAGATTTGAATTTGAATTAGTCAGTAACAAATTTCAAACTGTTAGGGATTGTCTTTTCTCTGAATATGGAAAATATGGAAAATTTAAATTATGTTCCTAAAATTCAGCAAGCCGATAAATAACTTAGAAGTTGGGCACACAGAGATCTTTCACTTATAGGCAAAATAACAATAATCAAGACTAAAGTACTACAAAAATTTAGCATAGTATGAAATGGAAGGAACATGGCATAAATATTATAAAGGACTTATTAAGGAATGGTGATTTTTAAAGATATAAAGATGTACGTAATATTCCAAACTTGGATTTTTTACAAAATTTTTCTTTACTTAAAAAAGTAAACAGGAATTGGAAAGAAGAATACATCGAAAAAGTAAGAACAGGTCAGTTATAACAGAAGTTAAAAAAGTAAGAATTGTACAGTCTATAATCTCAAAATTTCCCTTATTATCCCTGTTGCTTTATTTTCCCGTTCCTTTTGCCGTATCTCTTCTTGTCCGACCATAAGTTTTAGTCTTTTGTCGCAACATATGAAAGAATGTGGAAGTGACGTTGATAAACTAACAAACATTCCACTACTCGCAGACACCCGTGTTTGCTTCTAGCTTTTGATGTATTCACATGTGATTAGTGCACTATTTATCAGGAAATATTTGTTTGTTTCATTTGGGGTTTAACGTCCCTTCAACTCATGTAAGGTCATATCGAGACGATGTCTGCTTGTGACAGTGCGCTCTGTTTGCGACTGTGTTGTGCTGTCTCACTGAAATATCCCGCTACAGACACATTGGCATAATACCAACAATATCAAGAGCGTCATAGAAGCTAAAGCTTACAATTGACGCGGATTACATTAATAATTCAGTAAGAATAATACTTCACTCGGTAACATTATACTGACACCGAGCCAACCAATCCTCCTCTTACTCAGTAATATTTACTGTTGAAAACCTAGCAGAAAGCGACAAGATTACCTAATTTTAAAGTCTTAGGTTTGACGTGGCGGGTAATCGAACCAGTTTTAGCCACCGGGTTTAGCGCCCGCTTTAGCCACACCAACTAGTCCTGATATTTGTTGTCAAGTTATTTTAATTTCTTTACTTTTAAATTGGTATTTGATTGATGCTACTGCTCATATTTTGTTAATGTATTATGTTTTGCTGTATTGTACTATGATTTTAACTACTATTGTTGTTCATATAGTGTATGAATACTTTCTCGTTGCCCGTTTCAGCGAACTTTTTGTGTCAGTCCACTGACTCGGGTTTTCGGTTTTTCTTTGTACCATGCTCTGTATTACACTTGAGCTGGTTATATGTTTTCCTTATACAAAAGAGTACCCGGATGTCATTTGAAAACACGACTCATGAAAAATGATTTAGCAAAGGATAGTCAACAGTGGTAGATATTATCACAAAACTTTTGTTGTTGTTGACTTGATCATTTTTATTTGTTTTTGTTATCGGAGACGAGCTTTCGTCTCGTGATCCGGTAGGCACTGGTTCGATTCCGGGCTAGGACTGCTTCAAACCTAATACGTTAAAATTAGGTAATCTTCTCGCTCCCTGCTAAGTGTTCAGCATTACTTGGTAGGAGGAGGACTGGTTGGTTCTGTGTCAGTATAATGTGACCGAGTGAAATAGCATGTAAAAGTGTCTGGGGCGTGATAATTCAGTTAGACAGCACTATAAAGTCGTCATCAGTGCGCACTGTCACAAGCAGACACCGTCTCGATATAACCTAAACATGAAATAAAGGGACGTTAAACCCCAATAAAATAAACAAAAATATCCTCCCAACCATGAGGCTAAGCAACCTCCCCTTTTTGACCTTCCATCGATCCTTTATTGATCTAGGTCAGGTCTATCCTATTCTACTTTCTTTTGGGTGTCCGTTGATGACGATTAATTCATAACAGGACCTTGAACATTGAATGAAGTTCTCTCATACTGTTTTTTGTTTGTTTGGTTTTTGTCTATTTTAAATGTTATCTTTATTAGTGTCCCGTTACAGCTTGCAAATTTGTAAAGCTGGAATTTGTGGCATTTTACGGTTTCGCATATGCTCTTTTCTCTTTTGCACATTAAAGGATGATACGTTTCAACAGGTAATTCTGCTACTGTAGAAGATCAATGTTAAAACATTCAACAAAGGCAAATTAATCAATATTATCAATCTTCTTTTTTACTACACCATTCAAAGCACACAGTAATGCTTCGTATGTTTTTCCCAGGAGAAGAATACCTCGACTAATTGCAGAATTTAATTGACTTGCTTTAGTACATTATCTGATTGGACGTTTTCACAGTTGAATGTTTCAAGCAGTTCTGTCCGATTTTTTTCAAGGATAAAATAACTAATGAATAGGATGAATGGGTTCCTGGTACAAAAGATAAATAAAACCTCAATATTCGGCTATAGAGCATCCGGTTATAAACTAATAATTGTCAATATTTTGTCAATATATTTATTTAATCTAGTTTCAATAAATATCGAATCTAACAATGAGTACCTGCAAACCGTATATCATGAATACGCTTATGGTCGGATTTAGTAATTTAAAAGCACTTGGTGAATGGCAATGATATATTTTGGGCATTTTGAAAGGATACTACGAAAAATACTTATAAATAAGTAAAAACGTACATACTTAGACGGGACACAAATAAATATAATATAGAAAAAAGGGGTGAAAAACGATAATGAGGAGGATTTCGTTGTATTACAATATAATCAGTTTCGAAATGCTCCCTAATTTTCATTTCATTCCAGTATGAAAAGATGTTCAAAATTTGTAACTTTACTTAAAGCAAATAATCTTTCATTGGCATTTTTCAGTGCATGGTGACCGAAAATTTTGACAATCGCTAAGAGGTTTCAGAGGTCTCTGGACGGTCTATCTGAGGTTGCTGCAATGTTTCAGAGCAGTCGCGAAATCAATCCGGTCGCAACCAGTCTTTTGAGCTCAAAGGTTTCATTGGTCTCCTATAGGACTTGTTATTTTAAACGCCTATTGGTTTCCGTTTGACGGTGATCGGTTACGTCTTTACAAGGGTGTTGAGTCTTTGCAACCTAGTGACGATTTGTATACGATTGATAAAGCCCCCTTAACACATACGGAAATCGTTGGGCGACCATTGAGCGATCAAAAATTGGCCCGATCTCTCGACGATCTCTCAAGTCCCGAAAAAGTCGTTTCAATGTAAACGCTTGGGAGATCCTTGTGCGCTCGTTGTGCGATCAACATGCAATTTTTGGCCAACTTTCTTGGCGATCTATAGAGATATTTGAGCGACCTTGCCAGCGCTTGTTTTGCGACAAAGAGATACACGAGGAGACCGGAAGAGATTGCTTCCCTCGGCAACCATTGAGAGATTGTTTTGGACCGAGTCAAAACTTTGAGGAGACCGTGGCGACCGTGGAAATCACTGCAAGATCATTGAGACCATGGCGATTGCTGGGCGCTCATTGAAAGATCGTTGAGGGATCAGGCCATTTTTGCATTGCTCAATGGTCTCTCAACGGTCACCACCTCTGTGTAAAGGGGGTTTTAGTGACAAGGCGGCGATTGATCGGCTCTTCATGGACAACTTGCAGAGAAATGATTTTGATAACCGCTTTACGTTTTGATTGGTGATCGATCGGCAACTAGTCACCGACCAGTCGTCGTTCAAAATCAACCAGTCACTGAACATTTGCTGACTACTCACCGATCAGTCTCAACTAGCCTGCAGCCTACCACCATATCTACGGTGATCAGTCGATAAGTCGCCGATCAATCACTGAAAAGTTGCAAAACCTATCGCTGATTGATCGGCGATCATACCCGTATTCCAAATATAGTGAAAAATGGTCGCAAGGGTACCAGCGGTCGCCGATCGGTTGCAAAAGATATCAGTCGCTGAGAGTTCGCATCGCGATCGCATTTTCTGTGTGACTGAGGCTTTATTAGGTCACCTGACTGTCCTGAATCAATACATTTGGATTTAAAGCAGTTAAATTTACTTTGTTCCCTCTTACCGTATTGCAATATTTGTTTTTTTTTAAATGTCTCTTTCTTATCAATGTTAAACGTTTCTTTTTGTCGAACAAAGAGTGTCTTTTCTATAAGAAATTGTCACAATATCGGTGAAAGATTCTGGACGTGACGTTAAGCCCTAATTAAACAAACAAACAGACAAAGCTTCCCAGTATTTTCCCAAATTTCATTCCTGTAAAATACTTTTACTTCTTGAATGTGCATTTTACGCTCCGTTTTAGATATAAAAAAAACATTCCGTCCGGAAAGACTGCTTAAGCAGGAAGTTCAATATGCCAATATGAAAGAAAGGTATATATAATCGAGAACGTGCGTTGTGTTTGGTTTGTCAAGTTATCCCTGGTCTTTTGTGTGGTTTGTACAGCATATACTGCTCTTTATCGTCGAGGAGCTGCGGTGTATTAAACTATTTACACGTCATAGATAGCAATGGACCTAACACAAATGGTACACTGTAAGTACACGTTAGCTTTCTACAGTAAAGCGATAGCGAAATATGTTCTTATTGGTTTTTTTGGTTGTTGTTGCAATGTTTTTGAACGCACTGTTCTTACAGGAGAAATATAGGATAGGTCCATGTTCTTGGAATGGACTGCAGTGTTTGGTTTGGTTAGTCAGTGTTTTCGGAAGGTATCTGTAGTGTTTGGTCAGTCCATGCTCCTTGAAGGGCACTGCATTATTTAGTCAGTCAATGTATTTGAATGGAACGGCAATATTTGGTTAGGCAATGTTCTTGGAATGGAAAGTGTTTGGTAAGTTAATGTTCTTGGAAGGGAGGGAACTGCAGTGTATGGTCAGTTCATGATCTTAGAGGGGAACTGCAATGCCTGATTAGTCCATGTTTCTAGAAATAGACTGTTATATATGGTAAGTGTATGTTTTAAAAGTGGGAAATATCTTGTAATTAATGTTCTTAGAAGGAAACTACATTCCATCGGGGAGTTCCATTTTAACAGCACTATTCATTAATGTTTTGTATGTTTTTCCCATGAGGAGAATACCTTGACTAATAAAGGTAAAACACTACAGAATTTAATTGACTTGCGGACAGTTATAGCTTCAGGATATTATCTAATTGGACGTTTTCACAGTTGAATGTTTAAAGCAGCTACGTCCGATTTTTTTCAAGGATAACATAACTAGTCAATTAGATGAATGAGTTCCTCGTACAAAGGAAAAATAAAACCTCATTATTCGGCTATAAAGCTTCCGGTTATAAACTAATAATTGTCAATATTTTGTCAATATATTTAATTAATCTAGTTTCAATAAATATCGAATCTAACAATGAGTACCTGCAGACCGTATATCCTGTATAAGTTTACGTACGGAGCGAGTCCTTCGGTCTCACATGTTAAATGGCAATGACATGTTTTGGGTATTTTGAAATGATACTACGAAAAATACTTTATTTGTTTTTAAAACAACCTTACATACTTAGAAAAGGGATGAAATACCATAACTTGGTGAAGCTCGTTGTATTACAATATAAACAGGTTTCAAGTTTTGTTACTTTACTTGTTGCAATTAATCTCCCAGTGGCAGTTTCTGGTGCTACCAATTAACATCTATTGACTCCTTTAGCAGATGTAATGGAAGGGAGTTTATTTCGATCAATCCAATAGGCTATGTTAACATGGGTTCGTTTTTTGATCATATCGTCTTGAGCTCCTCGTGTAATATAGACTTGCTCATTGCTCAAGGTTTTACGGGAATATTTAAAAATGAAGATTATTACTTCTCTGTTGCTATCCATTGCATGCCCAGTCGCATCTTTGCAAATAGTTTATATTTGTTTCTATTTGTATTTTACAAATGCATTGATATGACCGCATTCCGCGAGGAATATATATGCCAGTCGGAAATCTAATGCACCGACAACCGGCTTGACCACACCTTGCAGCACAAGTTGTATTGTGTTAGGTGACATGGCCGTCCTATATCGGTACATTTATATTTATGGCTGCTAAATTTTCTTTGTTCCCTTTGATCATATGGCAATATTTGTTGTTTTCGACTGTCTCTTTGCCATTAATTTTAAACTTTTCTACCTGTCCAAAAAAGGGTGCAATTGTATCGGAAATTGCTGTGTAAGTTGCATCTTCAAGTTCCTGATAAAAAATGTTTTGTTCCATTCCGAACATTTTCGCAAATTCCTTTCTGATGAAATTCATTCCATACTAACTTTTCCTTCTTAGATTTGCATTTTACGGTCCATTTAAAGATAAAAATACAAAAATGCAACTGAAACATGCTTCCGATAAAAATGATTTTTATAAGAGGAAAAATAATTCCGTCAGCAAGTTCAAAATGTCAATATAAAAGAAAGGTACATGTAATTGAGAAATTAGAACGTGTGTTATGTTTGTCAATTTATCTATGGTCGATTGTCTGGATGGCACATCATATAAGGCTCTTTGTCGTTGAGCTGCTGATAAAAAGTATTAAACTATTTACACGACATTGGTATCTATGGATCTAACGCAAATTGTAAGTACAAGGTAGCTTTTAACCACTCTAACATACTCTCGGTGTATGCATGCGTTTGTGTTTCGTTTAATGCTACCTTAAGGAATACTTTCTTGCCGACAGCACAAAATTGACAGCCTTGTAATACCTCCAAGTAAGACATGAGATATCGGTTTTTTAAATTCTATACCCTCACTTTTCTTAGATTTCTCAGGTTTTATTATATTGCGTTTAAATGTCATTGTGTTTTTTCCTTCAAATTTCTTGGATTGTGATTTCAATAAATCCAAAGCGACGTATGTTCTCATTGTTGTTGTTGTTGTAGTTGTTGTTGTTGTTGTTGTTGTTATTGTTATTGTTGTTGTTGTTGTTGTTGTTGTTGTTGTTGTTGTTGTTGTTGTTGTTGTAGTCGTCGTTGTTGTTGTTGTTGTTGGTGTTGTTATGGAATGTCTGGTAAATCTTTGTTCATTGAAGGGAACTTTGGTAAGGTCGTGTTCTTGGAAAGGAAATAACTGGCGAGTCCATGTTCTTAGGAGTGAACTGCAATGCATGGTCAGTCTTCATACTTAGAGGAGAACTGCAATGTCTAGTAAGACCATGTTCTGAAAGGAGAACTGCAATATCTGGTAAGACCATGTTTTGAGAGGAGAACTGCAATGTCTGGTAAGACGTGTTATGAGAGAAGAACTGCAATGTCTAGTAAGACCATGTTCTGAGAGGAGAACTGCAATATCTAGTAAGACCATGTTCTGAGAGGAGAACTGCAATGTCTGGTAAGACGTGTTATGAGAGAAGAATTGCAATGTCTGGTATCTGGTAAGAACATGTTCTGATAGAAGAACTGCAATATCTGGTAAGAACATGTTATGAGAGAAGAACTGCAATATCTGGTAAGACCATGTTCTGAGAGAAGAACTGCAGTATCTGGTAAGACGTGTTATGAGAGAAGAACTGCAATGGCTGGTAAGACCATGTTCTGAGAGAAGAACTGCAATATCTGGTAAGACGTGTTATGAGAGAAGAACTGCAATGTCTGGTAAGACCATGTTCTGAGAGGAGAACTGCAACATCTGGTAAGAACATGTTCTGATAGAAGAACTGCAATATCTGGTAAGACCATGTTATGAGAGAAGAACTGCAATATCTGGTAAGAACATGTTCTGAGAGGAGAACTGCAATATCTAGTAAGACCATGTTCTGAGAGAAGAACTGCAATAGCTGGTAAAAACATGTTCTGAGAGAAGAACTGGAATATCTGGTAAGAACATGTTATGAGAGAAGAACTGCAATATCTGGTAAGAACATGTTCTGAGAGGAGAACTGCAATATCTGGTAAGAACATGTTCTGAGAGAAGAACTGCAATATCTGATTAGAACATGTCCTGAGAGGAGACTACAATACCTGGTCAGAACATGTTCTGAGAGGAGAACTGTAATATCTGGTAAGAACATGTTCTGAGAGGAGAACTGCAATATCTGGTAAGAACATGTTCTTAGATGGCAACTTAATTTCTGATAAGGCAATGGTCAGTAAACTACACATGAACACGTGATATGTCTAGTTACATGTACCTCTAACTGTATGTATGTGGTCGGTCTATTTTACAACATCGAAAACGCTTAAACTGGCTATGTATCTACATATGAACAAGTGATTTGTCACGTTAAATAACGAGAACACGTTCTAACTTGTTGTCCTTAATGAAATTGCAGTATTTGCAGTTCACTTACCTGTTTCGTAATAGGGTCTGATTTTTGGATTGTAATTCTTGAGCAAGGATACCAGAAGGCTGTGCCTAAAGAGAGTAAAATGCTAATAGATATAAACAAGAAGATGTCCAGTACACACAAACTATTATAGAATTATTACATAGACATACATGGTTGGTTTGTTTAATTAGGGCTTAGCGTTACTTCTGGAGTAGTTCACTGACTTCGTGACAGAAGACTTCAGCAGAAAAAACCTACCAATATGACATGAAGAGAAGGGGAAATGAAAGAAACAGTAGGGATAGTTCAGAAAGAAAGATGTGCTACATAGCATAGATTTAAGCGCCATGTTTTTGACGGTTTAAATACATTTTATAAATTTTTCCACATGTTGTTGACTTAATGACCGCGCCCAGAATCCCCTCCCCCAAAGATATCTTATTCCATGTTAAATTGAAATTTATCAATTAGTCTAAGAGAAGTTTATATAATTGATATGTATACAAAAATGCAACCTGAATTATGCCTCCGATAAACATGATATTTATAAGAGGAAGGAGCCAAAAGTCTGTGTGTTTTACCACGTCCCGAACCCCAGATCTAGCCCGAAGCCGCCGTCACCTATGGACGCAAGATAAGAATTGATTTTGAATAGACAAGAACTCAGGAAATCAAAGTCACAGAGACAAAGGGGAAACGGTGACAACAACTCATGTCGCACTTTGACCCAAACCTGGAACCCGTTTTGACGTAAAGGTCGGTCCATAAAGAAATAGATTATATATGTCCAAGTGGAACTTCATATACAAATTTAAGCTCTATATCGTTCAATATATCAGCAGTTTTTTCGAGGTTTTTTTAAATACGGTAAAATTTCCCTCATATTGGCTTTCAGCTGTGCCCTCTGTGTGGTGTCGAACCTCAACAGTTGCATAAATATGAACACCCAATGATGCTTCCTACCAAGTTTTGTTAGAATTAGTCCAATTGTATTAACAGAAGTCATGTATAATATTAACGTCAATCAACGGACACCACTGTACTTGGGAAAAGTCAACCATAAACTTTCGGCCTCGAATAACTAAAAACAATATTACCTTGAATTATTTAAATCAACGATAACCCAAGATCTGAAATATTCCAATTTAAAACGAAGAATTTTAATTGGTCAATTTCAACACCCGAGATCATCCATCGGCTGTTCATAAATCTGAGTCAAACCATGTGTATGGAGTTACTAAAGTGAACTTTCATTTAAAGAAATTACTTCCTGTTTGTGTTAAAATTGGATAATACTTAGAATTAAGACGATTCAATGTAGCTCATTTAAAGGGGTGATATAACAGTTTAAAAGTTTTCATATCCATTACAACATAGAAGATTGATTGAAGAGAACTCACCTATTGTCGGCTTTAAGTCCTTCATCAGATATCGTCACTACATCCTGTAAAGATGTTAAAAATACCAGGACCCACAAAACCATCATACCTACAAATATTTAAATAAATGTGTATTAGGTACGTCGTTTATAGCATCATACCAACCTGTTTGTATGCATCAAAATGTGTATCTTCTGTAAACTATGGTGGCTGGTTTATGCCATATCGAGTTGTCGACTTGTCGAGGTGACAACTCGATAAATTGTAATTCGTAATTCTCATGTTGTCGCCTCGACAAGTGGACAACTCGAAATTTAAGATTCTACCTTTCGGGGTGTCACCTCGACAAGTCGAGATTTCAATTCGTTAATTAGCGACTGGATATTTCCGCGTTAAAAATCTCAACAAGAAATTGCAGCAAAGCTGCTGGCCGGGATACGCTAACATTAAAAAAATTAAGTGTTATTTTTATATAACTTCAAAAATAATTTATTTATTAATTTATTTATTTATCATCTAAATATTTATTGACAGATTTAAATGTTAAATCGTCATGAAAACAAAAATCTTAGTTTGTCACAGTGACATA
>JAUMGZ010204827.1:0-12317 GCA_032359645.1 Pododesmus macrochisma | reverse complement strand
ACTAACGTGGGATTGGAAGTAGACATTCCTTAACTAACGTGTAATTAGAAGTAGTCATTCCTTAACTAACGTGTGATAAGAAGAAGTCATTCCTTAACTAACGTGGGATTGGAAGTAGACATTCCTTAACTAACGTGTAATTAGAAGTAGTCATTCCTTAACTAACGTGTGATTGGAAGTAGTCATTTCTTAACTAACGTGTGATAAGAAGAAGTCATTTCTTAACTAACGTGTGATTGGAAGTAGTCATTACTTAACTAACGTGTGATTGGAAGTAGTCATACCTTAACTAACGTGTGATTAGAAGAAGTCATTCCTTAACTAACGTGTGATTGGAAGTAGTCATTACTTAACTAACGTGTAATTAGAAGTAGTCATTCCTTAACTAACGTGTGATAAGAAGTAGTCATTCCTTAACTAACGTGTGATAAGAAGAAGTCATTACTTAACTAACGTGTGATTGGAAGTAGTCATTACTTAACTAACGTGTGATTGGAAGTAGTCATTCCTTAACTAACATGTGATTGGAAGTAGTCATACCTTAACTAACGTGTGATAAGAAGAAGTCATTCCTTAACTAACGTGTGATTGGCGGTAGTCATTCCTTTACTAACGTGTGATAAGAAGAAGTCATTCCTTAACTAACGTGGGATTGGAAGTAGACATTCCTTAACTAACGTGTAACAAGAAGTAGTCATTCCTTAACTAACGTGTGATAAGAAAAGTCATTCCTTAACTAACGTGTGATTGGAAGTAGACATTCCTTAACTAACGTGTAATTAGAAGTAGTCATTCCTTAACTAACGTGTGATAAAAAGCAGTCACTCGTTAACTAAACATGTGACTGGAAGTAGTTATTCCTTTACTAACGTGTGATAAGAAGTAGTCATCCCTTAACTAACGTGTGATAAGAAGTAGTCATTCCTGAACTAACGTGGGATTGGAAGTAGTCATTCCTTAACTAACGTGTGATAAGAAGGAGTCATTCCTTAACTAACGTGTGATTAGAAGTAGTCATTCCTGAACTTACGTGTGATTGGAAGAAGTCATTCCTTAACTAACATGTGATTAGAAGAAGTCATTCCTTAACTAACATGTGATTGGAAGTAGTCATTTCTTAACTAACGTGTGATTAGAAGTAGTCATTCCTTAACTAACGTGTGATTGGAAATAGTCATTCCTTAACTAACGTGTGATTAGAAATAGTCATTCCTTAACTAACGTGTGATAAGAAGAAGTCATTTCTTAACTAACGTGTGATTAGAAGTAGTCATTCCTTAACTAACGTGTGATTAGAAATAGTCATTCCTTAACTAACGTGTGATAAGAAGAAGTCATTCCTTAACTAACGTGTGATTGGAAGTAGTCATTTCTTAACTAACGTGTAATTAGAAGTAGTCATTCCTTAACTGACGTGTGATTGGAAGTAGGCATTCCTTAACTAACGTGTGATTAGAAATAGTCATTCCTTAACTAACGTGTGATTAGAAATAGTCATTCCTTAACTAACGTGTGATTAGAAGTAGTCATTCCTTAACTAACGTGTAATAAGAAGAAGTCATTCCTTAACTAACGTGTGATGAGAAGTAGTCATTCCTTAACTAACGTGTGATTAGAAATAGTCATTCCTTAACTAACGTGTGATTAAAAGTAGTCATTCCTTACCTAACGTGTGATTGGAAGTAGTCATTCCTTTCCTAACGTGTGATAAGAAGTAGTCATTCCTTAACTAACGTGTGATAAGAAGTAGTCATTCCTTAACTAACGTGTGATTGGAAGTAGTCATTCCTGAACTAACGTGTGACTGGAAGTAGTCATTCCTGAACTAACGTGTGATTGGAAGTAGTCATTCCTTTACTAACGTGTTATAAAAAGTAGTCATTCTTTAACTGACGTGTGATTGGAAGTAGTCATTCCTTAACTAACGTGTGACTGGAAGTAGTCATTCCTTAACTAACGTGTTATAAAAAGTAGTCATTCCTTTACTAACGTGTGACTGGAAGTAGTCATTCCTTAACTAACGTGTGATTGGAAGTAGTCATTCCTGAACTAACGTGTGATTGGAAGTAGTCATTCCTGAACTAACGTGTGATTGGAAGTAGTCATTCCTTAACTAACGTGTGATTGGAAGTAGTCAACCCTTAACTAACGTGTGGTTAGAATTAGTCATTCCTGAACTAACATGTGATTAGAATAAGTCATTCCTGAACTAACGTGTGATTGGAAGTAGTCATTCCTGAACTAACGTGTGATTGGAAGCAGACATTCCTTAACTAACGTGTGATTAGAAGTAGTAATTCCTTAACTTACCTGTGATTTGAAGTATGATTTTACTGTTTAATAAGCGTACATTATAATTACCATCGAATGTTTGAACAATTTATTAACCTGTTAAGATCGTTAATCAGTCTTTAAACTAGTGTTTTAAAATTCAGGTTAACTCTTTATCATTTGCTTAAGCTCTTAACTACTGGAAATACAATTTTGCCGTTTTACCGTTTATCAGATATTTACTACCGTTTATCAGATATTTACTACCGTTTATCAGATACTTACTACCGTTTATCAGACATTTACTACCGTTTATCAGATATTTACTACCGTTTATCAGACATTTACTACCGTTTATCAGACATTTACTACCGTTTATCAGATATTTACTACCGTTTATCAGATTTTTACTACCGTTTGAAGATATAGTTACATTGTAATCTCTTTAAATTGTAATTACAGTCCTTTAAGATCGTTTAGAATATATTTCATTGGGTGAGCTCTTCAATCTGCTCTTATATACAGTATGCTTGAAAAATAAAATTTCCTGATTAAATCGTGTATCGCTAACAGATGTAACTATCGTTTTAACTGTTTAAGCATTAATCGGTTCAAAATTAAGGTATGAAAAATTAACTGTTTAATCATAAATGTGTCCTTAAATACTGTTTAGAACTTATTAACCGGTTTTAAAATTTACACATAAAGCTGAGTTTTGATTTACTATAGATATGCCTATACAGTTTGTATTCAGTTCAAACTTGCCATTTTAAATTCGAATTTACTTATAAAGCTCATATATTTGTTCTTTTTTAATTAAACTTTATAATTTACCAATTCATCTTGCTAATCAGTTCTTATTTACCGTTCAAAACTATATTTTACGTATTCAGTTCGTTTATCAAGTTTTACCTACCGTTTGAATCGTCTTGTTCGTCCGATGTGCTTTCAAGTAAATACCGCAAAGAGTCATAATCGTCTGTAAAATAAACAGATATGTGTTATGGACTATTTTCGTGTGTTGGTGGCAAATTGAGACAAATATAAACACAAACTTAATCATAAGCATACTTTTCTTCACATAATCATAATCAAGTATGTATAAACAAAATAATGGCACTTTGTATACTAACGTCTTGATTTAAGTCCTCACCTTTACTTTGAGACATCAGTTCCCACGTGGCAGATAAGACAGATGCAACATCAAACCCACTAGATGTATCAGTAGCATGTAGATCTTCGCCTGGTAAATACAGAGTAAGTAAATGATACACAACACGTATAACAATGATGAACACATCAGTATAAGACAGTAACTAGATGAACAAATGACATGTCACATTCTAAAACGATAATTTATTCTGCCAACATGCATACACACATTCAGATCAGTGGTAAAATATACCCAGAGAGCTCTATAAGGACAAACTTTTGACGTTCAGCAAACTAGTTTAGCTTAGGTCAAACAGATTAAAAAGATCCAATGTTCCCTCTTAAAATCAAAATTGTCTGCTTCTGGTTTTTCGTCCATTTATATATAGAAATAGTGACGTTTAAACCAAAAAGCGACGAAATGCTGTAAATTATGCTTAAATTATTATTAATCTCGCGTTTCATAATTAAATATAAGTTGGCCCTTACTTTGATCCATGTTGTAGTACTGTACATCTGACAAGGTACCGAGATCTACACACTCCTGGGAATGGTACGAACACTCGGATTGCTGAAAAAGGTGTTAAATAACTTGTGTATTTGAAGTTTGTACTGATAAATTATTAAACGTAATTATTATAGACACAATGAACATATATCAATGCCGCGGTGCATTCCTACGGTAAAATTTTGAAAATCAACGCTATATAACATTGCGATGAAATTGTACTGTAAAATTTAAAAAAAAATGAATATATATTTATATAACTATGTTGTTCTGTTGAAGTTTTGGGAAATCGCAGCTATATAATAACGTTAGAAAAATGACGATATTTAATAATGTTAGAAAAACGACGATATTTAATGATGTTAGAAAAACGACGATATTTAATAATGTAAGAAAAACGACGATATTTAATAATGTTGCGGTGACAAAAAAAATTTCAAGTAAAAAATCAAGGATAAATATAGGTTCCCCAACGAGTTATGATTTGATATCGGGTTTTATCTCACTCGAGTTAGTTAATTTTCAGATTTTACAAAGAACCGAGGCTTGCCGAGGTTCGTTTAAAATCTGAAAGTTCACTAACGAGAGTGAGATAAAACCCGGTATTCAATCTTACGATTTTCTGTCAGTAAAATATTGCTTGTTGATATTTTGAATCACCCGTGGCGGACGACGTCTGCGCATGAATACGAGGTAAATAGTTACCTCGCCCAGGCACGAACAAGGAATAAGAAATAGTCGTTTTGACCGCCGTGTTTGAAAATATAAACTTAAGAATAACAATTCTTTAGACAATACGCAAATATACCCGTTTAAAAAATGATCTATATCAGGTGCGTGCATAGAGACGGCGTAAATCATTCGTGTGAGAGGTCACGGTATTTTGACGTCATTTCCATTCAGGTTTCAGCCAATATGAACCGCAGCGCTAGGTGTTATTTAACATGTGGGATAAATTTATAAAACCCAAAAGAACACCAGGTGCGAACTTTGGCTAATGCACATGGGTTTTAGTTTTTTCATAGATATGGTCCTAGTATAAGGAATTAGATTAAGATGTTAAGACAATATTTTGGACGACTTTCGACCGGTGATTTAAAACAATTAATGGTAGTGGGGTGTGTGAGGGGATGAGTCCGCGAGAGCAAGACCCACAAAATTATAAGTATAGAATAAGGATTAGATTAGGGGCCTGCCTGGGCTGCTTCCTCGCTACCTACGCTGCCGGTTGCCGATGTTTTTTGTGTCATTGCGACTTTATTTTGACCCAGTTTACCCACACTTTTTGACTCATTAAGGCCTCCGGCCTATTCTAAACAGTTACCCGTCTTCTAATGGCCGAACGGTTGCTGAAGACGTTAATCTCCACATATCATCATCCTCTGGACTCCTCATATAGCATGAACATTGTTTAAGTCTTGAAAGGTATCAGTTATTATGATCGTTTGCTGCTGAGACTTTTTTTATGTAAAGTGGGACGTTCGTTGCACGTTCCATTGGTTAGTAATACGTTAAAACACTGAGAATGGTAACCATCGCTTATTGGTACATTTGGATCTATAGACTTGACAATTTAAATATCAATTTGTGTTATAGCTACATGTTTATTGATTATTTCCAATGCTTTTCTATTTCGATGATCATATTCTGAACTACTTTTTATGTGTTTTCCTTTTCCCACTGTGGTTTGTTGATTTGAAAGGCACATACGTTATAGGGGGTGACAGTAGCAAATCAATCGCTATATAATTCATTGTAACGTCTAACTTTATAGAGGATCTTTACGCGGTAAATTTAATATCAACCCATAACTTCAAATAAAGATTGTTCTTAGGCTATCAGTTATTCCACCTCAGATGTAGGGGCAGTTTGTATGAAAAAAAGATACGGTCATTCAATCACCAAAACTCATAAATCGAGGACAAAACCAGCCAGTCACCAGTCAAAAATAGCAAAATTCGAGAAAATACTAAAATAAAAGAAAACATAAACAAACATGATTTTTTCAGACCACAAATGAAAAAACTATATTTTTTCATTTTAATTGTTTCACCGTCAGCCAATTAGAAAAGGCCAGGAAGTTTAACCGTACCTCAATCGACAAAACACACTAGAATCCGCCCTACCTGTCAATCAGATTTGCTACTATCAAACCTATATTTCAAAAGAAATATAAAAGATATGATTGTTTGTTACCCCCATGTCTTTCTTATTAATGTATTAAAAATCATTTATTGTTCTCTTGGTCACATCAATATTTTATGTTCTGTTTTTGAACATGTCTCAAAATGTTTTACATTTTTACAAGATAATTTACCGCAAGAGTTTGACTGTCCCAATAATGTATTCTCCATCCTTATTTTGATCGTTCAAAATCATATGTTTTGTCAACTGGTCTGATTAATTCGAATAGAGGATAACAGTTTCTCCCATATCTCTATATGTAAGATCGAATAATCCATGTAGACACCAGTGAAAGATATCTCTGTCTTGCATCACGTGGTTTTGCTGTCTTACATCACGTGGTGAAATAGACGATCAAATGACGTCACTTCTTAATTTTGACGTTGTGAATGCAGCATAAATATGGCGTGAGTATACATTTTTTGCTGAATTTCTCAATCCTATCGCTTGATACATAATATGTATCATAGTAAAACTAAATAATTCTGATCTTTCCAGTGCCGTCCTCAGATTTTTTGTATCAAGAACCGTTTGAGATGTAGTATTTTGCCGCCATTTTCTTACTTATTTAAAACAATGCAAAACACAGATAATATGGGGGAAAATAATATTTCATACACGTTTGTGGAAGATAGGGATAATCCACCCTCGGGGGTTACAAACTGGAATAAAACCCTCGGCAAGCCTCGGGGCTACACCAATTTGTAACACCCCCGGGAGGAATATCCTTATATTCCACTCACGTATATGAAAGATTATTTTAGACTTTGGCATACGAAAAGTTCTGCTTAGTAGTAAATTTCCCTCTAGCTGTGAACACATCAAGAACATGTGTTTGTTTGTTTAATTAGGGCTTAACGTCACTTCCAGAGTATTTCCCCGATAATATCGTGTTAAAAGACCAAAGGAGAAAAACCCAACAATAAGAAAGGAGGAGAAGTGGCAACATGAACGAGAAAAGAAAACAATTTGCATAGTTCAGAAAGAAGGATAAACCCATGCAACTGCGTTTTTGCCTTCTTGTCTATCGAACTTTGCATGGGGATCCTTGTCGTGCCAGGGGTTACTAGTAATAATTCCTGTACACGGAACCGCCAGCTAAGCGTCCCCTCCGAGGGACTTGCTAAGATTTGTATGGCCTCTACCTTTCAACCTGTGCGACTTTGGTGACCCTACCAGGAACTTAAATTCCGCCAGCATAGCTCTCCAGGTCATCGAGACACTAAAAACCTCCCAACCACGATAAGGTGTCATGCACTGGAAAGCACACCAAGAAGAGTTTAAGGGGAAGGTATGGTAGACGTTTATCCGATTTACCAAAGATCATTGCTGAAGCGCGCTGGTGGGCTACATTCGAGTGTGCCTTACGTATTTTTTTGCACTGTAAACTAAAAGTATATTGATGCTTCATGTAGAACATAAGAAACCAAAATAAATAGTCTTTTTTAACAAAACATGTACGAGTCGCACACCTCTCTTCAAGAGAGCGATGTCTCTGTCATTGTCAAAAGAATCATGTCGTTTTAATCTTCTATAAGTTTTTATTTAAACAAAATATATTCCCTAAGACATATATTTATATATATATATTTGATCTAAGGTAGATTTCAACTAAATGATAATACGATAAGTGTGTTAATGTATTTATGTGCGTTGAATGCATGGCAAGACTTGTATTAAGAGATAAAAACTGGAACGTTATCTAAGGCTGATACAGAAGCTCATTTTTTGTGGATACACTCGTTTTGCTTCACCTAATGTTTAATTATTAATTTAATATTTGTATTTGTTGGGTTTTTATCTGTACACGTCCCCATATACCTTTAGTTTTCCCATGTCCATAGATTTATGACTTTTTGATATTTTCTTGGTTGTCCGTGTTTCCCACTTTAACAAGTGAGTACTCCTTAACCTCACATCTTAATTTAACCATATTAACAATAGGGATTTTAATGTTTGAAATAAGGACACCAGTGTCATTTTCTTGTCTGCTTTAAAAAAAACAAATAGTATTATTTACACTGAGATTCGTGAGAGAGATGTCACAATCACTTTAGCTCACACCTTCGTAAATAGTAAATCAAAAAAAAAACCAAGACGATATTCTAAGGCCGTAAGTCCATGGACATTGGCAAACAATAAGAAAACGTTGGACGCACACAGAAAAATGAACCTAATATACAGTCTTAAAATTACGTGACGGATTTCTAATGAAGGAAAAATGAAATTTGTTTTTTCTAAAGTGCAACGTGTTTACTTTTCATTGGGTGTGGTAATCGCCTTCAATATCCCTTCAAATGAGCAACTTCAGTTATGAGACACTAACTGCAGCATGTGCCAAAGCACCGCGTTCTGGTTCGAGACATGTGAATGCGCGTAAAAAAGTTCGGCAGAAAACTTTAATTTTAAACGCTTTAGGCATATTTTTAACTATTAATTTGTTTTTAATTCACAAATAAACGAAATAATAAGTAATAAACTGCTTAGATGTTACATACCTACTGGTATAACTGCAGCATGTATCCCAGACAAACTGAATTGAGCGCGTTAGGAATTTATTGCTTAATTAGATCATGCAACACGAAATATTTAATTAACTGTATACAATTTTTTCCATGAAATTTAACTTTTTATAAAGAATGAAATAGATATATACGAAAGATTCTATCTTTAAAGGCGAGTAGCGACAAAACAGTAACAATAACGATCGACGATATGGACATAACAGCATCAGATACATGTACTCACACACTGGAGATTGGTTATAACCTTCTTGGACAACCCGCTCTGCCGTAAGTAGCGTTTGTTGATAAACGTTCAATATTCAAAGATATCCGTAAATAAGGATGTGTTTTAGAGATTTTATGACCTACCTTACAAGGATAACATCAGCTTAAAAATTATATCAAATTTATAAACCTAGCAGAATTGTATCTTACTGAGGCAAATGAATATCTATATATTACAAGTATACATGTTTGTTTGTTAGTGTTAAGGGCTTATTGTCCGATCAACAGCTAAGGTCATTTACGGACATGCCAGTTGTTTTACTGGTGGAGGAAACCGGAGAACCCGGAGTAAACCACCGACCTACGGCAATTCACTGGCAACTTTCTCACACTAGGCCGTCCCGGACGGGAATCGAACCTAGGAGGTGAAAGGCTCTTATGATTACAAGTCGGCGACTTTAACCACTAGGCCACCGCGGCCCCTACTACAAGTATACACTTTAGATTAAGATATCGGCTATTATTGGTCTTGGAACAACTCTACTAAACTTTATGTCAAATGGGATGATTTGGGTTTCAAATTGTGATTAACCTATGGGTCGAGGAGACATTCGCATCTAAGTTTTGTGCAGGGTGATCGTTCATCCTTATTCGATGTGCATAAAGAACATGTGGACGTTATTTTTATTCCTTCTTTATGTTCCTTAATGTTCTGGTGCCGAACTATTTATATGTTGTTTGTTATGTCGATACCATGTGATTATTGTTTTTAAAGAAAAAAAGCAGTTTCCCCAAATACAAAGAAGCCCTTTGTTTACATGTTTTATTATTTCAGCCCTGGCATATCACACGTCTGATAAGGCCATGATTGAATATCATCTCTTATGCGTTTCAAATCTACTTTTTAAGAAAGTTTGGATCAAGTTTCATAAAAAGTTTTATTTCCAATATTTTATTTATTGCTTAGATTATGTTTTTTACAAGTATTTTGTTAAATGTACACAAGAAAGCACACCTGAATGCGTGTTAAAATTAAGTACGTAGACGTTTTCAATCAATCAACGTTTGTCTTTGTAGAATTTGTGGGAAAACACCAGCAGATGCTTCTTTTGAGACCACATGGGACGGTGATCACAACATAATGTTTTTACGTTTTACAAGCACAGCTGAAGGGGACGCAGCGAAAGGTTTTAAGATTACAGCTCAAGAATCAAATGCAGGTAATGTATTGGACATGTTTTCAGTCTACTGATAATTACATGACTCTTCGTGTTTTTTTCCTTTTTAGTTTAGTGTGTCCATTGGTATATGCGATAGGTGTAGGTTTTTGTCAGGACAGGGCTTTTCACGTCTTGACTTCTTCTCCTAAACCACTGGACCAATTTCATCCGAAGTATCCCTAAGGAAAGGGGATTCAAATTTGTTCAAATGAATGGGCTCGGCCCCAAGGAGCGCCACTAGAAGGCCAAAAGGGCGAAAATTTGACAAAACTTCAAAAATCTTCTTCTAATAAACTAGAAAGCCTAGAGCTTAATGTTTTTGTATTAAGTAACTTTAGGGCATGGAAAACCAAGTTTGTTCAAGGCGTGACCCTGGGGTCAAAAATAGATTACGCTTTTTGGGGTCAAAGATTTTAAGTATCTTTTCAAGAGGTGCAATCAGGAATTGATTACCATGATCCCCTTAAACGTTGCGAAAATAATATATTATTTTAAAGTTTACTAATTTTACCTTTTTTTAGCAACAACGCAATATTAAAGATGCATTATAAAAAGCATCATAAAAAGCCTAGAATTATAGCTACAAGAAACACTTTTAGTTTTAGTTATAGTTGCTGTATATATTGGACACTTGTTGTCTGTTGTGTTTCCAGGTTTTTAATTGAAATTCATAATGTTACTTTTAAGTCAAAGGACTTATGACTTTTGAATATTGTCTTCCTTTTTATACTTACTACTTTTAAGGCTGCGATAGTAGTCCGTGTATCTTTGGAACTTGTACTGATGGCTCTTCAGGTGAAGCAGTTTGTACTTGCCCCGCTAACAAGCTATCAGGAGCATTGTGCGACGAAGTAATAGGTAGGTAGTTCAATACGTATCTTAACATTCGATCAAAGTTCTATTTCATTTACATTTGAATGCTTTTTAGATACAATTCATGATAATAATACTGTCGCATTGGGCCATCCATAGTTAAACACAACATTGAAAACTGAAACAGGCCATCAATAAATATAATAGAATCAAAACTGTGTAAATAACATCTGAAACAGAGTGACCAACAACGAAGAAATTCCTTAAACATCAAATAGCAATAAAGAACTTACAATTACGTACTAGAACCCATAAGAATAAACATTTGAACGTTCATTTAAATGGTTTTTTTTTAAAGAAAATTCCAACCCGAGAAAGAAATATAGGATATAATATATAATAATCAAAAGAATGGCAGAATTCATAATCAAAAGCCAAGTAGAAATTTAATGTCAAACATCCTTTTTTGTAAAAAGTATACTTATGGCAACACAAAAAGTATAGTCAGTTGATCAACAAGTTTTAAAAAGTCCGACTAGCAATTAGAAATATGAAAGAAGATTAAAACCTGATATTCTCCGCATATGTTAGGACACGGTCTGTCATCGAGTTTCTCCAGCATTTCCAGTCGGTGGCAACTCAAAATAGTATGTAAAGTACCATGACGATACACACTTTTCATATTTTACGATTGAGGAACCCATGGGCAATTATTCTACAAGATGTTGTAAAAGTGTCTGTAGGGAGTACGCCTTCCTTCTCGAAGGCCAGATCCCAGTTGAAGATGAATAAGATTAAAGTCTAACCTTGACTCATTGAAAAGATGTGAAAAATTTAATAGAAGGAAACTAAGCGTGAATGACTTTAAGAACGTCTTGTAGTAGTCGATAAAAATGATATAGTATGTCAAAAGTCTAAGAAAGCAGATGATTCATATAGCAGAGAGGGGATTAACAGAACAATGACAAAATATTATGGTCTGCACAAGAAGGAGTTTTCGTCTTTTTGCACGCATTGACAGAAGGGGAAGGGGGGGGGGGTGGGGTGTTCAGGAACAATATGAGTTAAATCAACAGAACATGAGACACTGACAAAACAACCATAGCCGCATCAAATAATCCAGCACCAACATAAAAAGAAAATGTATTGAATTCACAACAATCCTCAAGACTAGTAATCAATGTGGACCAATTTAGGACGTTCAGCCGGTATAAAACCAGTCGGTGTGGTTTAACCGATCAATGAAGACTCAACCTCTCCACTTCTTGCATAATACAAGACGTCTTAAGTATAGACATTTATTTAAAAATTCAATGAAAACACTTCAAAGCGCTGTTAATCAAATCAATTGTCAAATGTCCATAAAAAACAGTATGAATAGGATCAACAGAACGAGAGACATTGACAAACAAACAATAACTGCGTCAAACAATAAAGCAC
>JAUMGZ010204816.1:0-12317 GCA_032359645.1 Pododesmus macrochisma | reverse complement strand
GACACAAGCAAACGTAGGATTAGACACTTTTCAGAAAACAATGGACACAAGCAAACGTAGGATTAGACACTTTTCAGTAAACAATGGACACAAGCAAACGTAGGATTAGACACTTTTCAGAAAACAATGGACACAAGCAAACGTAGGATTAGACTCTTTTCAGAAAACAATGGACACAAGCAAACGTATAATGAGACACTATTCTCAAAACAGTGGACATAGGCAATCGCAGTATGAGACACTATTTAGAAAACAGTGGACATAGGCAATTGTTATACATTGTATACTGATGTGCTGTTTTCAAACAAAGCTATTTCTTAAAAGTTATAAAGAAAACAAGACAAACACCAATGAAAATACATCAAACGCTATAAGCAATAAACGATTGATTTTTAATCAATATACAAACGAATGTGCTAAAACAAGATTTAAAAACACGAACTGCACACTTCATACAGACTGACGGAACCAGTTCCTTGGCTTGTAACAATCAAATGGGGAGGATTATTGAGTCCTACTAATACTCCTTCAGGAACATACCTGCAAAACAACCAAAAAACGTGAATATGTAAATGTTTAAAATAAAACGTAGTATCTTTTGTGAAATAGTATGCACACAATCCATTATAAGCTTACAAAGAAAGTAAAATGTGAAACTTTTAAATATTCACTGTAAATTGTTATTTAGTATAATGGCAAAAACATTCATTTTGTTTAGATGATGGTCTTGTTTGTTTATCTTCATTTTAGGGCATACTCCGTACACTAAAGGCATACTCCTTACACTAAAGGCATACTCCGTACACTAAAGGCATACTCCGTACACTAAAGTCATACTCTGTACACTAAAGGCATACTCCTTACACTTAAAGAAACGGCCGCCATCTTTAAAACAGTACCAACATATTTTACCGTATAGGCTTCACTACAATGAACCTATCTTCAATTGAACTGCACCTATCTTTAATTGAATTGTACCTATCTTCAAATAAATTGTACCTATCTTCAAATAAATTGTACCTATCTTTAATTGAATTGTACCTATCTTTAATTGAATTATACCTATATTTAAATGAATTATACCTATCTTCAATTGAAGTTTACCTATCTTTAATTGAATTGTACCTTTCTTCAACTACAGTGTACCTATCTTTAATTGAATTTTACCAATCTTCAATTGAATTGTACCTATCTCCAACTAAAGTGTACTTATCTTTTATTTAAGTGTACCTATCTTCAATTAAAGTGTACATATCTTTAATTGAATTGTATTTATCTTTAATTGAATTTTACCAATCTTCAAATGAATTGTGCATATCTTTAATTGAATTGTTCCTATATTCAAATGAAGTATACCTATCTTAAATTGAAGTGTACCTATCTTTTATTGAATTGTACCTATCTTTAACTACAGTGCACCTATCTTTAATTGGATTTTACCAATCTTCAAATGAATTGTACCTATCTTCAATTAAAGTGTTTCTATCTTTAATTAAAGTATACCTATCTTCAATTAAAGTGTACATATCTTTAATTGAATTTTACCTATCTTTGATTGAATGTTACCAATCTTCAAATGAATTGTACTTATCTTCAATTAAAGTGTACCTATCTTCAATTTAAGTGTACCTATCTTTAATTGAATTGTATATACCGTCAAATAAAGTGTACCTATCTTAAATTGATTTGTACATATCTTCAAATGAATTATACATATCTTCAATTATGGTGTACCTATCTTTATTCAACATATCCATTAAAGATAGGTTAAACTAAATTAAAGATAGTTACAATCGATATTTAAGACGGGTACAGTTCAATTGAAGAAGGTTTAATTACCCTTAAGATAGGTTTGATTATTTGAAGATAGGTACAGATATCTGAATATATGTTAGTTTGGCGTTCCATACAAATGAAAGGTGTGTCATATTGGTTGATATTAATGGCCAAGTTAACCTGTGACTTTTTGTGACCTATATTTTGATAATTGGTATAACTTTACATTGTTCTAAGATGTGCAGATAAAAAGTATGCCATATTGGTCGATGTTTGATGGCCAAGTTGACCTTTGACATTTGGGACATATATATTGATCTTTTGCGTAGCTTTTTATTGCTTTTTGAGGTGTCGGTATACGAAATGTATACCATATTGATCAAAACTGATGACCGATTTGACCTGTAACTTTTAGTGACCTTTGGTAAAACTACGTTGTTATAAAATGTTCAAATGAGATGGCCAATGATAAGATATTGTTAAAATTAGTGACTGGCCGATTATCGGATAATACTAGTTAATGACTTGCTGACTAGAAAGCCTTTAGTTTACAGTTCTAGTGAATTGTTTTTTCTGTGTATTTATACATAACAGTTTAGTTTCAAAATTCTCAGTTAATGTGGCTCAACGGTAGAAACGAAGATAATGCCTATTGTTTCTTTACTAACAGGATACCAAAAACTAAGTTTGAATTGTATCTTAATAAAGGAAGCAAAATGTGCAGAAATGAGCCAATGTGCACACATCTATTCACAGTAATAGTGACCTTTCACCTCTAATTAAGTAGGGTCTTTTCTTTTCCAAGAGTGAACCCACATACTAAGTTTGGATTGAATAGATCAACGGAACTAAAACTATAATTCTAAAAATAAACTCAAATTCATATTTTTATTCTTGTACCAGTGACATTAAACTTTTACGCTCATCCCCAAACAAGAAGCCCATTGGACAATAACGTCCGTCTGGACGAAATAGGCAGTTAAAGTTGATGTTTGTCATTTGAATACTCTTGACCACAAGGTCATGCCTTGAACAAACTTGGTTCCCCACACCCTAAATTAAAAACATACCAAAAAATTAAGCACTAGGCCTTCTAGTTTATAAAATTTTGAAATTTTGTAAAATTTTCCCCATTTTGGCCCCCAAAGTGGTTCCCCCTTGGGGCCAAGCCCTATTATTTAAACACACCTGAACACCTTCTCTTAGGGATGTATTGTTTCAAGTTTAAATGAAATAAAACTTTAACAAAAAAATTAACTTTAAACCATCAATATTAAAATGGATAAAACTTTGTCAGAAAAACGGTAAATCAGCTAAAAATCAAGGCGGTAACTTATCTTCTTTTTTCATTATTTGTCGAGGCTGCAAACAAGGGGACCCCATACAACAAATATATTTATTTATGTGCAGAGATTTTAGCTTTACGAATAAAACAAAACGAATGGCCAAGGTGTGTCATATTGGTTGATATTAATGGCCAAGTTAACCTGTGACTTTTTGTGACCTATATTTTGATAATTGGTATAACTTTACATTGTTCTAAGATGTGCAGATAAAAAGTATGCCATATTGGTCGATGTTTGATGGCCAAGTTGACCTTTGACATTTGGGACATATATATTGATCTTTTGCGTAGCTTTTTATTGCTTTTTGAGGTGTCGGTATACGAAATGTATACCATATTGATCAAAACTGATGACCGATTTGACCTGTAACTTTTAGTGACCTTTGGTAAAACTACGTTGTTATAAAATGTTCAAATGAGATGGCCAATGTAAGATATTGTTATAATTAGTGACTGGCCGATTATATATTTATTTATGTGCAGAGATTTTAGCTTTACGAATAAAACAAAACGAAAATAGGCAAAGTATTAAAATTGATAATGTAAATTTTTTGTTTTGTCTGTTTGCTGACGATACCACCATTATACTAGGTGGAACCAACAAATCTTTCGATTGCACTATAAACGAATTAGAATTGTATGCAAAATATCCGGTCTTCATATAAGTTTGGCAAAAACCCAGCTTATTTGGATAGGGAATAAATGTAGTACATGTAAGTACAGTAAAACGTGTAACCTGATTTTAACCCCAGGGTCACGACTTGAAAAAACTTGGTTTTACATGCCCTAAAGTTACTAAGCCATCTTATTTACAAGCATATTTGGTGCCCATTGGGGACTGAGCCCCATTATTTGAATAAAATGAACCCCTTTCTCACAGGAATAATCTCTTCAAAGTTTGATGAAGTTGGTCCGATTTATTTTTACAAGAAGTCGAAATGTGAAAAGTTTACATATTTGCTATAGTGTTGAACCATGACCCAGAAACGTGTAAACCAATTTTGACCCCAGGGTCACGCCTTTAACACACTTGGTTCTCCATGCCATGAAACTACAACATACCAAAGCATTAAGCTCTAGGCCTTTAAGTTTATTAAAAAAAGATTTTTGAAACTTAGTAAAGTATTCCACATTTGGGCCCCAAAAGAGGTGCCCCTGGGGGCCCAGCTCTATCAATTGAACAATTGTGAACAGCAATGCCTTCTACCAAATTTGGATGAAATTGGTCCAGTAGTTTTAGACAAGTCGAAAATGTGAAAAGGTAACATATTTCTTATAGTGTTTAACTTTGACCCCAAAACGTGTATTCCATTTTTGATCCAAGGGTCACGCCATGAACAAATTTGGTTCTTCATGCCCTAAAATGACTACATACCAAATCATTTAGCTCAAGGCCTTCTAGTTTATAAGAGGAACATTTTTGAATTTTGTAAATATCCCCCTTTTGGCCCCCTAGTAGCCCAGCCCAATTATTTTCACAAATCTGACTCCTCTCTCCCTATAGAAATTGCATACTAAGTTTGGATACAATTGGTACAGTAGTTTTTAACAAGAAGTCGAAAATGTGAAAAGTGACATATTTCCTAGAGTGTTGAACTTTGTCTCCAAAACGTGTAACCAAATTTTGACCCAAAGGTCACGCCATGAACAAATTTGGTTATTCATGCCCTAAAATTACTACATACCAAAGCATTAAGCTAAAAGCCTTCTAGTTTACAAGAGGAATATTTTTGAATTTTGTCAAATATCCCCTTTTGGCCCCCTAGTAGCCCAGCCCAATTATTTTCACAAATCTGAATCCTCTCCCAAATGGATACTGCCTACCAAGTTTGGATAACATCGGTTCAGTAGTTTTGAACAAGAAGTCGAAAATGTGAAAAGGTAACATATTTCCTATGGTGTTGAACTTTGACCCAAGAACGTGTAACCCATATTTGACCCAAAGGTCACGCCATTAACAAATTTGGTTCTTCGTTTCCTAAAGTTACTACATACCAAAGCATTAAGCTCATGGTCTTCTAGTTTATGAGAGGAATATTTTTGAATTTTGTCAAATATTTCCCCTTAGGCCCCCTAGTGGCCCAGCCCAATTATTTTCAAAAATCTGAATCCTCTCCCCTATGGATACTGCCTATCAAGTTTAGAAAAATTGGTCCAGTAGTTTTGAACAAGAAGTCGAAAATGTGAAGGTAACATATTTCCTATGGTGTTGAACTTTGACCCAAAAACGTGTAACCCATTTTTGACCCAAGGGTCACGACATGAACAAATTTGGTTCTTCGTTTTCTAAAGTTACTACATACCAAAGCATTAAGCTCATGGCCTTCTAATTTATGAGAGGAATATTTTTGAATTTTGTCAAATATTTCCACTTAGGCCCCCTAGTGGCCCAGCTCCATTATTTTAACAAATCTGAATCCCTTTCCCATAGAGATACTGCCTACAAAGTTTGGGTGAAATTAGTTGAGAAGTTTTAGAGAAGAAGTATAAAAGGCATATGTATCGCCTGTTGATATTTACAATGAACAAAGGGGAGTTTTCTTTTTCATGAGCATTAGTTTTGAACATTGTTGAAAAAAATGTATTAAAAAGCATACTCAAGGTCCGTAATTAAACCATCTCCTGCATCTGATCCCATAAGACTAGCCCACGGTGTATTTGTTAATCCTGTACGGGTAACACTTTCGAATACAAACTTGTCATCTGCACTGAAACTATACATGTGGAGTACGCTGTTTCTGGTACCAGCTATAACAATAGGTTTACCATTAATTGTTCCTACAGCCACAGTGTTGGGTTCTGGTCCCTGTAAAATCAAACGCAAATACAATGACACATATCAAATGAAAAATGACAACAACAGGCATGCAGTATACGTCAATAAATGAAGACTGAAATGTAGACATCCTATGACAGCATGTGTCATTTGTTACAATACTCAGTTATTTAATTCAAGAGTATACATGTGTCATTCTAGAGGTATTCAGTGATTAGTTTTCAACTAAATGTAACCGTTACCGGGTTCAATCTTCCCACGGGTTGACCGTTACCCGGTTCAAACATGCCCGCGGGTTGACCGTTAACCGGTTCAAACATCCCAGCGAGTTGACCGTTACCCGGTTCAAACATCCCGCGAGTTGACCATTACTCGGTTCAATCATCCCCGCGAGTTGATCGTTAACCGGTTCAAACATCCCAGCGAGTTGACCGTTACCCGGTTCAAACATCCCCGCGGGTTGACCGTTAACCGATTTGACCACACAATTCAATTCCTTCAATAAATGAGTCATTTCATGGTGGTGATTTCCCTTGAAATGTTCATGATATATCTTCAATGTGATTTTATTGTAGTTTGCAAACCTTGATTTACATTACTTAGTTTATAAATCAAATCATTCCGTGTGAACAGACTCTACTACTCTGTTACATAAACCATCTGGAGTTGCTTAAACCTCATTTTGAAATAGAGCGTGCTCTTTTCCGAAAACCTTGATTTATAAACCTTGGACAGTTTGGCCAGTCAGAGACCTGATAAGTCATGATACATGGCCATGTGAGTGATGTGACTTTCTTGCGGGAAAAATACACATGTACAAACAGTGTGTTGCATAAACTTTGATTTTCCTTGTGATAAGTCAAAAAGCGCACAAACCAAGGTTAATAAACCTTGATTTACCGTGTGAACGGGTCTTTACTGTCCATAACTCAAAAACCGTAAATAAGTCCACTGAACATGTGATCTTAATAAAGACGAAAAGTTCCTAAAAGGTATTGAAGACTTTTAGAGCCAAGACACTGCTATCAAAATAACTCCAAAATACAACGATCACCCAGTGAAGTTATTAATGAGTGTTGAGCAGATCTAATGAAGTTCACATTCACAGAAAAAATAATTTTGATTTATTTTCATAAACAAGAACCTCCTTGGCTAACTGGTATGAAATCCCAACAGTCTTTTTTCAGAAGAGGCCAAAACTTGAAAAGTTCATTTTCCTTTAATAATCCTAAGTAAACGTTGACCTGCAGGGGCATGGTCCTTCAAATTACCGAGGGGATCCAGCATTAACAAATTATAATGTTGTAAAGTCTCTAAGGTATCTACCTGCATGCAATATTAATGCCATAAGCCTCTACCGAAATTAGAACTTTACAAGAAAATGTTGAAGTTTAACTATTTTTACAGAAAAAAAGATGTCCTGCCTATTATGAAGCCTCCCCCGCCTCTACTTAAGTATACATTATGATCCTCATGATCAAAAGATCAATTTGAGTAATGTTGGCCAAAAGCCACCAGTTAGTTTCAGAGATGTATTTGGAAAGTGTTGCGCTATATGACACCTTATGACCCCGCCCATTAACCCCCTGGGGGTTCAGCCACTTCTTGAGTATAGATTCTGATCCTCATCTACTAAGCATCATTTTGTGAAAGGTTGGTCAAAATCCACCAGTAAGTTTCAAATGAAATGTCTTTTGAAGGTTTTGAATCTTGGGCCCAACCCCTCAGCCCCTTCTTGCTTATAAATTCTGATTCTTATCATCTAAGCATCATACTGTGAAAGGCTGTTCAAAATTAACCAGCAATTTTCAGAGGAGATGTCTTTTGAAGTCTCTACACTCTGTGATCACTAATGGCCCCAACCCTCAGTCCCCTGGGGGATCAGTTCCTTCTTGAATACAGATTATAATCCTCATCATCCAAAGGTTGGTCAACATTTACCAGTAAGTTTCAGAGGAAATGCCTTTTGAAGATTTTGCACTCTGTGACCCTTTATGGAGCCTTTCATAAGCCCCCTGTGGGGTTAGCCTCTTCTTGAGTATAGATTCTGATCCTCATCATCAAAGCATCATTTTGTGAAAGGTTGGTCAAAATCCACCAGCAAGTTTCAAGGGAGATGTCTTTTGAACGTTTTGCACTATGTGACCGCTTATGGCCCCGCAACTCAGCCCCCTGGGGAGTCAGCCCCTTCTTGAGTATAGATTCTCAACCCCACCATAGGCTAATTATTATTTCTACCAAGTTTCATTAAAATCCAACAGACGGTTTCTGAGGAGAAGACAAATTTATGATTGTTTACGGACGATGGATGACGAACGACGACGGACGAAAAACAATCACAATAAGTCAGGTGACCTAAAGAAGAAGAAGAATACCAACAGGTTTATTTTTACAAAAGGTTTAACAAATCTCAGCAAATCAGAAGCCACGACGGACATATTGAATGGAGATTTGGCAAAGTCGGACACAAATCTGAAAAGGGACAATGCAAGGAACATTTCGTGAAAATTTGATCAACGGTTCTTGACAAGAAGTCAAAAATGTCTCAGCAAATCAGAAGCCACGGTGGCCATATTGGCTGCGGGTTGGAAACGTAAGACACACATCTAAAAGGAGACTATGCAATGAACACGTAAATCAAGTTTCGTAAAAAGCTGACCAAGGGTTCTTTACAAGAATTAAATAGGTCTCAGCCTATCAGAAGCCACGGCGGCCATATTGGATGGAGTTCGGCAAGTACACCAAGTTTCGCAAAAATCTGATCAACGGTTCTTGACAAGAAGTCAAAAATGTCTCAACCCATCAGAAGCCACGGCGGCATTATTGGATGGCGTTCGGCAACATCGAACACAATTCTGAAGGGGATCTTGCATGGAACATGTACATCAAGTTCTGTTAAAACTAACCAACGGTTCTTGACAAGAAGTCGAAAATGTCTCAGCCAATCAAAGGCAATGGCGGTCATATTGGATGGAATTCGGCGACATCGAACACAATTCTGAAAGGGGACCATGCAAGGAACACGTACAACAACGGACAACGGACGACGTCGACGACAGACGGATTGGTAAAGGAAAGGTCACTTTTGACTTTGTCAAGGTGGACTACAATAACGGAAAGATTTTTTCCTTTACATATGTTTGCTGATACCCAATTTTTATATGACATGTTTCGATCTTATGAAATTTTTTCAGATTCTAAATCGAATTTGTATTAATAATATCTCACTTACCATATCGTCTGATCGTGAATCTTTCTCGCCTTGAGGTGACAAACTGCTGTCTGAACAATCGCCATTGAACACCGCACTAAAGGTCGTACTTGTGTTTACTTCCATCATATCTCCTGTATCCGAAACTATTGCCATTGTATCGGCGTCTATTAAACTCAAGCTCCGGCCTCCAAATATGAACAGTTGGTCGATAAGACCATGGAAGCAGTTCACGCCATCCTCTATACTGATGTGTAGTTTTCCTAAACATAAGAAGAACTATACAAGAGGTTCATTGCGCCTTAACGTACATCTGATTGAAATAATTCTTGGTATTTGAATAACTAATAATGTTGTCAAAATTTCCCTGTTTTTCACCCCTAAATGGTGACCCTTCACACTAAGCCCCATCATTTGAACAAAACTGAATTCCACTCACAAAGGAATGTTTACAACCAAGTTATGCTAAAAATTGTGAAAATAAGTTAACATAATGTAGTATAGTAATACTGTTGAACGTTGACCCAAACACTCACAACCTACATTTTAACCTCAGGGTTATGGATTTAATAAACAAACAAGTGGGATCTACATGTCCTATGTAAGCAAATATATAAGCGCTATGGCATTATACTTTATATCTGAATAAGCTGAATCTCCTTCCTCTATGAAATGTTTCCTACCAAGTTTGGTTGATATTTGTTCAGTAGTTTTTGAGAAGAAGTCACTAATGTAGAAAGTAAGCATATGTGCTATACAACGCGTAACCTATTTTTGAACCCAGGGTTACGTCTTGAACAATTATTTAGCATTAACCCTTTGGCTGCCATGGGTTTTGGACTTGGCCATGGGCCGATTTGGTTTTTGTTCAAACGACCATAACGTCGTACTTGTGACGTCATAAAAGCGCGTTTCTAGTGCCTACGATTGAAGCAGTGGACAGGTGTTTGTCTTTGAATTTTAAAAGAAAATTGTTCAACTTTAGAAAGTCAACTGTAAAGGCATTTCTTAATAGATTTTCATGAAATTTTTAAGATAGGACTTTGAAATAAAGTGGTTTATCTTGAGGAATTTAAAAGTTGTTTTAACCAGAATTTCCAAAACTACAACAAGATATAAACATTGGAATACTGAAATAAGATATGATAAGCTTCTTATATACTTCTAAGATATAAATATTTATTATAATTTGTCTAAAGTCGGTAACGTGATTCCCGTAAAAAAATGTTTCATTTACGTCGAGTTTTCAGGTGAAAAACATGATTGATAACAAATGCTGAAAATGGGTTTTAAACTGCATACATCAGTATTTACTAAAGTGTTCTATGTGTATCAGCTGTCAGACACCAACTTTTACTTAAACAAAAACACAAAGTCTATGAGTTTTATTATAATATTAGAATTATAAGTAAACTAAGCATTATAATAAAAACCAACGAATAATGATAATGAATAAAATTAATACAATACGCGAAGGAGAGAAACTGACGCGAAACACGTTGGCGATAGAGCGAAACATTATGGCGAAGAAGCGAAATTATCTCGCTTCTCTGTCATCGTGTTTTCGCTTGCCTATTCGCCATCGTGGTTTCGCTCCATCGCTATCGTGTTTCCGCTCCTTCGTCATCGTGGTATCGTTCCATCGCCATCGTGTGTTTGCTCATTGGCTCCTTCCACCTTAACGCAAAGGTGCGAACTACGATGGTGCATTGGCAAAGAAGCGAAAAAACGACGGCGAAGGAGCTTCTTCGCCATCGTGTTTTCGCTCCTTTGCTTCTTAGCGTATTAACGTCTTTGCTCCCTCGCGCATTGTATTATCTATAACACTCATTAGATTGATTATAACGATATTAGAATATAAGTTAACTTAACATTATAATAAAAACCAACGAATAATGATAATGAATAAAGTTAAAACAATACGCAAAGGATCAAAACGGACGCGAAAACACGATGGCGATGGAGCGAAACACGATGGCTTTCGTGGTTTCGTTCCATAGCCATCGTGTTTTTTTGCTCCTTGGCCACTTGGCCCCTTCCACTTTAACGCAAAGGAACTACGAAGGCAAACAAGCGAAAACACGATGACTTCTTTGCCATCGTGTTTCGCTCCTTCGCTTCTTAACGTATTAACGTCTTCGCTCACTCGCGTATTGTACTAACTCTGCAGCTTATCAGTAAAGATAACTTCAACAATAACATAAAGCCTGTGTAATATTGTAGAATATTCAAAGGCTCGTCATGGACTTTTAAGGTTTTTTTTTGTTGAAGTTATTTATATAGATGAGCTTTAAAGCTCATTAAGTTTGATTATGATAATATTACAATTATAAGTTAACTCAATATTTTAGTAAAAACCAACAAATAACTAGAACTACGTTGTCGATGGCATGCCATCGCATATTCCCGCGCGAATTTACACAGCTCCAATCTGAAATGTTTGAACCCTTGGCATGGCCGTAACTAGGGTATTATAACAGCCGAGGCAAACCCTGTAAATGTTACGTATTCTAAATATAATTTACTATGAATATATGATATCTAGCAAATTTTCAGACGAGGCGCTTGCCTCGACTGCCTCATAGGTAGTTACGGTAATGATGGGCGTAGCCTTGGGACATTGGGTGTGAGGGGAAACATTTTTTTTCTGTCGCACACATATATTTGCCAATTTTTCGGGAATGTTGATATAGGAAAAAGATTGAAAAATTTCTGGGAGCGCCCAAAGAATATTACTTTTACTCATGTGTCTATTAACGAAACAAAGACGACAGTAAAATGCTCACACACACGATGGCAAATAAGATAAAGAGTATATTTAGTAACAGGTGGATAGTTCCAAGTGGTTGTAGCGAACATTTGTAAGTTGTGTCTTTGACAGCTCAGCACATTCGGAGATATTTGTGGTAAATTAGGGATTGGTCTGACCTCTATTTTCAATGGGTCAAAGAAAGATCATCCTATATTTTTGTCTCAATGCTAAACACATGGACCTTTCCGGTAAACTTAGAGAACAAGTCTGATCTCCATAGGTATATTATCGAAAGATTTCTAACAGTTGTGACGGGATGAGCTGATGTTTAGTTTAGATTTTTGTAAACAAGTCCAACGATGAGCATACAGCTATACACAGTTTATTTACATACATAAATATACAAATATTCAAGAATATACATATAAACACACAATCTCAAATACATAATACATCG
>JAUMGZ010204805.1:0-12318 GCA_032359645.1 Pododesmus macrochisma | reverse complement strand
ATGTATTGGGAAAGGGCCATCTAAGTTGAGATAACTTTTGCCCAATCCCTTTGTCAATATTTGTGACAATAAAATATTTTTAAACTAATAAATTAATAAAAATATATATATAATCAAAGACAGACAGATGGACGGACGGACGGACTGACTTTTGATGAAATGACTGGTTGACTTATTAACAATTAATAAAGAGGGGTTGCCGAAATGTATATCAGTCAAGCACACACATTTAGAATAGAGGTAAGTGTGAAGCCAAATTAATGACTGGTAGAAACTCAAACTATGACGTAAGGAAATTCAAACTATGGCGTAGGGATAATGTCTGTAATTATATCAGAAACAGATCGACTTGTCAAATCCCCCAACTGTATCATAAGTGACGCCAACAGTGTTATCACTTTTTAAGAACACGTGTAATGCATTGACTGACACCGTGTTTAAAGTTCTACCTAACTGGAGCACCATGCCTTAAATATGACAACAACGATATGCGGGTACATCACATATAAGCACAGGCCCGTAGGACAAGGGAGGGGGGCAGGGGGTCTCCCCCACTTTTTGGAAGAAAAAAATGTATCAGTTTTATTTTGATTTAATCGTAAAAATGTGTGTTTAAGCCTTGTTTTCTCTTTGGTCTTCACTTCACTTAATTTACAGACCAGAATGCAGGAAACGGCAATATTTTGAAATAAAAATCAAACTTGTCTTTGGGGGGACCTTCCAAACCCCTACTGCCGGAGGGGGCAACCCCCTCCCGAGCCTCCCCCATCACGCTATCATGTGGCCCGAGATCTGCTTTTCAGAGCTCATTTTAATTTTTTGTTGGTTGGTTTACGTAAGGTTTGCCCTCATACCAACCCCACCCACTTTTAGAATCGCTGATACGGGCCTGTATCAGATTGATCAGATCGTTCATAAATGTTAGTTTTCGTAGCCGGAATTTTAGAATAAATAATCCGAGTATATAATTTTGTAGTCACTTACACACTCATCTGAATGACGTATAGATTCAGTTCCCAGTCAGGCGCTCTAATGAATTCAGTTACAGAACTATTTTTAACGTATTCAAAATCTCTGGGCCATTTCTTTAAGATATTGTTTGATCGATAACGACTTCGTCAAGTTCAGTAAAACTACTCATTTTCAATTAGAAAACAAAATTACCGATGTAACGCCAGATTTTAGTATACACCACGAGAACAAGAGTTTGGCAGTTATCGCGTGCTGGCTTTACCACTCTGACTTGTTCTGACACTAAACACGAAACAGTGCAATTCTCGCACTGATAGAGAGACGAGTGACACTCTCGTCTGCTTCTGGTGTGAGTCGTGGACAAGATAACTGCATGTCATGCTATCGATAACACGCAAGCGAAATCTTCTTGTTTGGCTCAAGAAGTAGTGGACAGACAATCAAATGACCATGCCAACTTATTTATCAAAGACTACGTAAGAAATGGTCTTGTCTGGCATTGGTCAGAAATTTAATCTCCTTTTTTCATTTTAGTTAATGGAAGCTAAAAAATCAAAAGAGCTTCTCTTGGCATCTACTTTGATAAAGTAAGGTCATTTAAATGGTTAGAGCGTCAAATTTATCAACTGATCAGTCTCAGACTTTGTCTGGATTTGGTCAAGGGGACATGAAAAATACATGGAAACTGACATTCGGTTTATCATAATAGTGGACAATTGATATCTTGTCTTGTGTGCGTCAAAAGTGAAGTGAAATATTGAGATAATATGAAAAATGTGTTGCGCACGCGAGCTTCGTATCTTGGACAAAAACATGTACAATGTACTTCTTTTTTTAAAAGTACATATTATACAATAGTTTAAGACGACAATAATTTATACACTAATTCAGACTTTTGTTTATAGTGATAATAATTAACGACAATATATCTGTTTTTAATATCCAGGACATTGATTGACCAAGAACTAATCATGATCCATTCCACCGATATAAAAAATGTTCAGGGCAATGATAGGTAACATAAATAATTTATGCTGTTTCAGCTCCACAAAAGTAACACAACTCTTTACAATCTGACTGATCTACTGAAATTGTTTATTAGAAATTATATCAAATAGTTAGCAAAAATTAATTTTCAAATAATAATTTCAGTTGGCGGAAGATGACCTTTTTCTACATTTATATATGTACCTTTGACTTTAACACGGAGCATACGAATTCCTTGACAAAGTAATGCGCTGTATTTTCAAAAAAAAGTAGACACGTTTGAGGTTAAGTGGAACGACTAAAATGGTCGTAATTTGCTCTTCTTAAATGTAGCCAAAGAATTTTCCAAGTACATTTTCCGTAATAATATTTATTTTCTAGTTTTAAATTTCTTGTTGTTTTCTCTCTCTTCATTTTTGTTGGATCTTTCATTCAAGAGATTCTATGGACGCCTATGGGGGAAGTTCGCTGTGTTTTCTCACGTTATATGACTTCCTGAATGCTCATAATGGTCGTAGTAGGTCCTTGTGGTAACCAGTACATCGTTATTTCTTAGTCGGCGTAACAAGCAGTAAAACAATTATCTGAATACTTATGACAGTATGCTGTGTTTGTTTGTATTTGGAAACATATTTATGACCAACACCGTGTCATAATGACATGTCATTGCTAGTGATTAGTCATATAACTTATAGCTTGACCTCTCAACTTGACCATGGTCAATGGCGTTCACACGCTACATATAGTACACCTACGGCAAAACAGTTCTTTGCGCCAATGAAAGAAATGGTTCATTTGCCCGTTGTGTGCATATATCAAGTTGTTATTTTTTATGGGTATAGTTAGTGTAAGGAATCTTTAATTTTCTTTTATCAAGAATTAAGGATATAAAATTACACAATTACAATTTTTATTTTGTTTGTTTTATAACCACTTGAAATTAACATTTACCTTACAAAACAAACCAGGGTACATTGATACCGTGTCTGTTTGTAACATTACCACCGAGTCTGTTGTGCTGTTGTAATCTGGGATCAATATAAGTTATACCAACGAACACGGCAGTTGGCCAATATGAACAAAAACTACAGCGATCTTACTTCAACTGTGTAGTCTTGAGTTCAAAGCGATACTCTGAAGAGAACAAGTACTTTTAATTTTTGGCATAAAAGCATTAAAGATTATTAAAACCTCTTTATTATGTCAAAAATGGTTTAGAAAACAATTATTAAGACATTTATAAGTTCGATTTAACAATCTGAATAAGAAATAATTGAATGCTATATTGACAAAAAATAATGACGCTTTCTTCCTATTAAATATGAGCACTGCAGCTGGATATCTTCACTATAAATACCAAACTCAATTAATTATGTTTTAATTCTACAAATTACGATCACTTGCCCCGAGCAGTAGATGTTATTAGCATTTCTATTGAAGTTAGGACAATTTGTGCTTTTTCACGATATATGGCAATATGTTCAAAAAAAGATTTCACCTCGCAATAGCAACCTGACAAAGAATTGCAAGATGATATCGCTAAGGTATTTTTATATCCCAAAATTACTCTTTGTATAACGTTAACCGCTGACTGGTCGGGGTAACAATTTGGTGATTGTATCATTTTTTATTTTTGATATCTTTACTTTACTTTCCAACACGTGGCATCTGCAGAATATAATACATTCCGATTACAGATTACAAAGTTCAAGTCATATAGTTTGATCGCCATGCAATAAATATTGCTTATGAATGTAAGCAATGTGTATGAACATCCATCCTTAACATTTTAAAAAGCGATAATATTTAGACTTTAATAACCGACCGGGTGGTAGTTATTGAAGTAACGCTACACACATTATCAAACATTTAAAACGACGCTTTCAAAATTTGCACAGAAAC
This sequence comes from Pododesmus macrochisma, assembly GCA_032359645.1. Classification (NCBI taxonomy): domain Eukaryota; kingdom Metazoa; phylum Mollusca; class Bivalvia; order Pectinida; family Anomiidae; genus Pododesmus; species Pododesmus macrochisma. Next base: position 8,457 of record JAUMGZ010204805.1, on the reverse strand, counting down.
GCTCAAAATAGCTCGGAAAAATCGGCAAGTTCCGAATACGCCGGAACTGACCGAGACGTACTGATTTCCCCTTTGACTAATTAATTGTACGTAAGTTGTTTATGAGTCGTTGGAAGTAAGAACACATTTACTATCCATTTCCGGCACGAGGCACCGCTTTTACTATTGTGTATAAAATTACCTTTGCTATATTAAAGTCATACTTGGAAATGTATTTAAAATATTCATCACAATTCACAGACGTTCATTTACAGCTAGTACGTCATAGAATGATGATGTCATACACTATAACTACACGTAGATACATGTAACCACGACCTATAGTATGACTTCACAACCCCTCAAAACCCCATTAAAAGAGAAACGTTTGTCCGTGGCTATAACCGTCTGTTAACTTTGTTTTTATGTCTTACCATAACTAGATCACTATGATCTATATCTTGTCTATGACAGAACACCAATGGAGATCTTGTTGTTAGGTTTTCCACTTTTTAAGCACTTTTATAACACCGATTCGTGCAGTATCATCAAACATAGTGCGCTAGTTCATCTTACAGTGGCCGTGATGCATGTAACAAAACTAGGTTATAGTGACTATTATTTAGACCTAGGTAGGACACGTCTTAAACACTCCTTAAACACTAATTGGTGAAGCATCTTCAACCTTTTGAGTTAGTTCTTCTGGTGATTGGATTGGGTTCTGTTTTAAAACTTGGTCACTGTTACCTATATTTGGTCCTTAGAAGGATAATTAAATTGGTTGGCTTGTGCATCTTACAATGAAGATAAACCGCACTAGAAACACCGCAATAGCTCGGTCAATTGCTCAAGTACCAACTATGCTGGGATGTTTTCATTTCTCTTTGAAAATGAAACGTTTAATTGAAAAAGATAGCTCACAAGGAGTAAGTTAATTGTATCTGTTGTTACTAAAGAAGTGTTTATGGCGTGAGACATCATTTACTCATAAACCCGCGTAAAACTCGTGTAAAACCCGCATTCACGATGAGATGACCCGGTGTCAATAGACGTAACTCTGATTCGACAACAGTATCAAAATAATGTGTATAAGTTTGTTTCTCGTCCCTTTTAGATATCTCTACTGCAGTATTGGTGGCCCGTCTCAGTTTGAAAGATTTTATTTCTATATGATATCTTGTTAGAGTATATATTTTTGGACCATATTTTTTAAGAATAAAAACCTGCATAACCCCAACATGACAATCAAATTTAAGACTACATATTGTGATCAGCTAGCAGTGTGTATACACTAGAAATATCTTAATAAAGTTATTGTGATATTAAAAGTACCATCCTTTTATAATTTAATGTATTTTTCTTACATTTGGATCTTAAATGTGAAGTTTTAAGCTCAAATTGCTGTTTTTTATTTTAAGGTGTGTATTTCTGATATTTCAAAAATCCGAAACATTAACAGTCAGCTGATTTTGCAACAAAGAAAATGTGCGCATTCACATCTAATATACCCTCCGTCTATGTAATGGTCGACGGGGAAAGCATTGTAAGGGGAAGAAGTATTTCTTATCTGTTTCAATAATTATTACATATTTGTTTTATGTGTTATAGATGTTCCCTTATGCCATGATAGAAACATCACTTACTTTGGATTTTATTTACATTCAATTAATATTTATTTGCAATGGCATGTTGGAATTGACTCAGATCAAATCAAAGTGTCTAGGTGATGCTGACTTATGGCCTCCTCGTGACATTTTTGCAGATTTGTCCGGTCCGAAATGTACGATGGTTCAATTAACATGTCTGAAATCGTAATCTTCTAAGCGTTTAATTCAACATGGACACGACAGAATTGTAGCCGCATAATTGTGGACAATTGAGCAAACGGTCATTTTCTCAAGAGTCTGATTGACATAGATGCGTTCGTTTGACACGGATGTCAAGATGAAGGTGAAATCTTAAATCAAGTACTACAAAGACTGTGAGGTCGTTGTCTGCGCCTAATTGTTAAGAATGTGGAAAAAAACCTCGAGTCTTTAGCATAACATGCAATTTGAAAGAGACAAAGACCACCATGATAAATATCAAAATTAAGTTCCTATTTGTATCTTAATTGCATCCATCTATCTCTAAGTGGATAAGATTACTACTTCTATCTCATTCAAAACTGTCCAAGACTTTGAAATACAAAAAGATGGATTTAAACCTGAAATTGTAATACGTATTAAATGAAAGGCCTTCGAAATGAAAATATCATGAACCCAGAAATAAAACAGGAATAATTGCAAATTTTCCAAAACACTAAACATGCCCTAATTAAATACAGCCTAATCCGAAGAAACAGCGAGATTGTGCGAGTCTCAACAATCAGCTTTAGAAGAGATTTCCAAGTTCTTAGAGTATAATTACGGAATATTTTCAATTATTTCACAATGCTGTATATGGTATTGCATTACAGTTCTTTAGAAATATAGTATATGAAATATTTCAACTGCAATACTTGCAAACTTTAACGCCAGAGGTGGCAAATCTTGAACGAGATGTTGTGTTTGTTTATGGATTTAAGATTTATATAAGTATCGAAGTTCAGAACATGTAGCCTCAAGTACTCTTAACTATCATATTTTGAAGATTAGTGACAAATTTCGTATGTACATAAGTTTGATGAGAATTAAAGTCTTACTTTTCAGATTTATTATTTTCATTTTAGAAAAATTATTCAAAAGACAGCTTTTAATCCCAACCTCTTACAGCGCAATGAAGGATAAGGTCTATACTACACAATGCACAAATCTCTCTATGTTTTTATTTGTGCCCGTGCTCGACATGGTCGCCGCCGGAGGTGAGATCACGGCATGTTGGTTCTGTATTTAATTGCTAACAATGGCTGTCCACATATTTCGTCACCTGTGTTTCGTTAAGGTATTACCTCCAATGATCCCAAAAGGCAGACTTTCCATAGAAGTTGTTCCTGTCAAGATCGCGGTTCTTAATCCTGGTTCACGTGAAGTGAAAAAGAGCAGACACGGGATTTTGAAAGGCTTTGTTTTGTCCATCGACATGTAGCTTTTGCTTATTCTTGTCAACAAAACCGAAAATAAAACAAACCGTTACACAGGATCATCTCAAACTATGTTGACTCAAAATCTGAAGGGTCACTTGACAAACGAAAGAAAAGGACACACTTGTGCCAGAAACACGAAACTGACCTCTCCGTATTACAAGAGTTGTCATAACGCAATACATGTTATATTTGGCATGCTTTTTGACATTCAGAGAGCACGTGCGAGTATCGCATTGAAATTGATTATAGAATAACACCATCAGCAATGGTAATAAATACTATATTGATATCACATGGGACATTGTAACATCATCTGATGAACGGATCGGAGGAATCAGATACCAGATGGAAGCAGTGTTCCCAAAATGTCACCAGTTCATAACATTTGAACGACACAAGAAAGAATGAACGAAATAAACTTAACCGAAATGTATAGGCGCAGGAAAGGTCCAATTTGCATTTCGTTATTGAATCATATATAAAGTTCTTTCTTTTCACTCTTAACATTTTGTTTTAATGAAATAGTTACACATATATTGAAACCATTTTATTTTCCAACACATTTTAAACATATACACCAGCCTAAAAGAGGAAAACTATTTTTATAGAAATTCTCGTTAAATTACAATACACCAGCTATTGTGAAATCTTAGCAATATTCCCACAATTTAATTGATGATTGACGCATGTCACAGACAATCTGAAGCTATTTATATCGACTATCTGTTAAATTGTGTTATTTCTGAGTAAATATCGTAGCAATATTTGCCACTATCAGTTGGGCGATATCATGGTACTCGAGGTTACATAATGCAGTGAAGTGATGCGGGCAGATAACTACACCCCTAACTACTGTCTGATTACATCTTAATATCATAAATTTGTACGTATTCATGAGCTCTACAAAGATGATTCAAGTTGATAATAAACTAGAGAAAGGATAACTTTATCATCCATATTTTATTGACAATTTTTTTTAAAAATGTTAATTTTCTTCTCTTCCCGGATATTTTCGAGGAAGGCATTAACGTAGCCTCCGTTTATACATTGATTGCTCGGTACGACTTGTTTTCATTACGTTTACTGTCGAACGTTTTTAAGTATTAGAAAGCGCACTAACACACAGCCTATACTGTCGTAGTTTATTACAAACACATATATACAGAGCTATGTATATACTTTATAAATTAGAGATTTAAGTAGTTGATGAAAGTTATTTTCTTGAAATAAACATTTTATTTTTACTTTTTCTGTTTTTATACGCAATATTTTTAACAGGATTTTTTCATGCGCGTGTGTTTAAGTCAGGTTTACACGTGTTATGTTGTGAAGCGGAACCCGAATCAGGAAACATAGACAGAATCTTGTTGATTTTAGATACAGAATCAAGTAGTTTCGACTTGCACAATTCTATACTAAAATGACCGAACGAATTATGTGAAGATGGTTACTTTTTTGCATATATGTTGAGGCTGAACACTTTATCTACAAAACATTACAGATGGTTGAGCGGTGGTTAACATAATACCGTCCTTTTATGCTATACTGTTGATTCTTATTGTTCCAATCGCAATCTATAGAAGAGCCTATTACCATTTTTACAGTTATGAATTTTAAAATTGATCTTTGTCTCCAGCTTCGAATAAACCGATGGCATTTCAATAGCTTACGTGCCAACATATGCTCGTCCACGTGCAAGTAATGTCCACCGAGGGTCATTGGAATTGTTTTATTGAAATTTGATTTTAATTGCTTGTTTTTGTATGAGTTCCAAGACCGCTTTCAAGTCGTATTGTTTCATCTGGTTTCGGATAGTCGATACCGTATTGTCCCCCGCGGAAGGTTACGGTATCGAGCGCGCGTGCCGTTCCGTCGTCTGCTCGTTGCAACATTGAATCCAATCTCCGATGTCCATAGTCGACACATCTCTCTACAAACAAGGTAAATGTTTGGAATCAGTCCGTTTGTTCCGTTAAAATGTTCACTATGTACCCGTATTTGACACTCAAAGTTCAATATTAGCTCAATCCAATAAGAATAAACGCGACATACAATGGGCCTTAAATTTCGTGTTTGTGTGCAAATTCTTATGTCAATAGCCTTCATCAAAGTCGTTGATTTAAATTTATTATATTTTTGCTAACATTGATTTAGTATCTATATAATGTTTGTTAATTCTCGAAATTTTGGAACATCAAATTGAATCATTAGCGCAATCGTGTTCTAACGGGTGTTTAAAATTCAGGATTTCTATTGATAAAGATTATCTTGTTCTTGAAGGTGTATGAATGCCGCACATCATTAGTGGTTAAAGTTCCCCCTATAGTATGTAATGTATGTGTGGTGTAGTAATACGGGTAAACTAAAGCAGACTAACAAAATAGAATGACCATATAGCTACCAAACTAACATTGAACCGAAAAAAGAAAACGTGAAAAAGTTAACACATAACATTCATCAGACTATAACATCTTAAACGCCACAAAACAAAGAAGATAAAGAGAAACACAGCATGCTCGGTTTTGACTATTCTGAACAGGGTAATTCAGAAAAGAAAACGGGAGCATTGTAGGCAACGTAAGAGATATATTTAAATGATAAAATAAACAGCTCTTTGTTTTTTTATGAAAGAAGTTTGAAACGTTGAATATTTAGTTACAATTTTTGATAATTTGACATAATATTAAATACGTTTGCAAGCATTCCAGATACGTACTTATGTATTTACGATGAACATGCAAACTCAAAAGAAAGACGTAAAACAAAGAATTCATACCAAGCGCAAATTTAAATTTACATTTCAAAATTAAGCAAAAGCTACCAGGCTAATACTTTGGATTTAAAAATTGAATTTGCGCATACCATATGTCATTATCGTTTTCAATAATGTGTATTTATTCGTAGTCATTTTGTATTCTTTATTGTTTTATAAACAGTATCTAAAGACTTAATACGGGCATCATGCACTCTAAGATGTGAATCGCCTCGCCATCAAATCTACATACTCCATATTGATAATTAGTCATTTTTCCGTTATGAATATTTATTTGTCTAACATATAAGGAAGTACAAATGGAATTTGATCTGTTTTTGATTCGTCAGTCTGTTAACAAAGCTATAAACCTGGGATGCGTAACGTTGAAGCATTGAACCACTGCGTCCTCTTACTGTGGGGGGACATTCATTGTTCTGGCTGTTATCAAAATATCGCAACTCATTTGAATTTCAAAACAGCCAGGACCAGCTATCTCTCATATAAAAGTTTATCTGATCTTTTTTAGTATAATTCATTTCCACATTGTTTTTTTTCTCTTTTAATGAACTGGTGCCATCTTCAAATAGTACACAGAGCTCCCTGTGAATTTATTATCTATCAACAAACGGACTCCAGTAGCAAAATCATTCATTTTTGTTCCTTTGGAAAACTTTGTCCATATTTGATATGGACTTCCGGTCTTTTCACACAGCGTGCTCTAGTTACAAGGTGAACAGGTTGACTTTATTCTCTCCCCTTTTCTGCCTCTTTTGTTTGATGCGGTCCAATCGATCACAACTGTGTAGATTCGACTCCCAATAACAAAAATGCTTTTCTGAGATTGAAGCTGGGGCTCGATAATATGACAAAAGGGGAGAGCGTTAGGAGCAAACAATCAATTATAACATCAAATTGAATAATTGATTAAATCTACAGTCGTTGCTTGCCTTCACTTTTGAATATGACTAGTGACACAGAGTTATGTACATAGGGTTATATTGCCGCTCAATAAATAGATTTTGCTTTGGTTTTAGAAATAGTATCACATAGATCTTGAACAAACCACGGGGATTCTCTGCTTTCCAATAACTATCACTGGTTTAGTGCGTTTGTACAATCATAGATAGATTGCTTAAATCCTTGTGTACTTTTCTCAAAGAAAGTTTCTGTCACAAATATTTTTACAATTGGGGTTTTTACTTTGATTTTCAGGCTATCGTGTACTGATGTTACAACTAAATGCTCACTTGAATCTTTGATACTGTATGCATCATTTTGTATATATCTCGTCGATACTGCATGCAAAGGCATCTCTTTTGTTTCATGTGACGGTTACTTCTCGATAATTGTTTTGACGTTACAATTTAGGGAATAATATTATCTTATTGAAACTTAAGTACACATGTATTTGGTATCGCGTACAAAAAAATTGATATTTATAGAAAATTCTTACTGTCCTGGAAGAATACAATTACGTAAAATATACTAAACCTTTTAATACTTTTCTTATGAATTTTACCTATGTGACAATAGGACGTACATATATGTTTGTTTCAAATTCTTATACCTGTGCACTACGCTACCTTCAACGATTAGTATTTTCATAATTATACTGTTCTGCTAACGATAGAACAATTCATAACGTTAAATACTGACTACAATTTGTATCTCTATACATACATTGGTATTTAGAAAAATGGAGCCTATATATTGGCTATCAAGAACAAGTGCTCTTTTGTTGTTTTAGAAAACCATTTTCATCAACAACAACAAAATATATTGCCTATACAATTCGTTCAATGTATATCGGGAGTAAACATACATTTAACGTTTTAAAAGACCTTCCGTTCACTACGCTCGGGGCTAGTCTGAATACCAACTCCAACAAAGGTGACGGACCGTATAATACAGTGCAAACTCAGTGATTCATTGAAAGTTAAAGGTGTTTTGTTGTTTTTTCTCTCATGGTCAAGCAGTTGTAGTATACTTTTTATAAGGTTAACACGGACATGCGTATTTAGGACATATTTACATGCTGCCAACACTTAGAGACTGTCTGGTTCCGTTCAATGCGTCATTGCAAATGTTACTCGCGAGGTTTTTTGTGTGTGTTTTTTAGTAATTTCCAACGCCTTTTGTCGTTTTAAAAAGGATTTGTTAGATAATGAACCTAAAAGAAACAAATTTTTGAAATATGAAGAACTCGTTTGTGTAAATATAATCAAATTTTGAGTTGTAGTATTGAGTTTGCAATTTTCGCCTTTCTGCTTGTCGTAGTACAGTTTCTGTATATTGTAATAAAATGCCACAAAGCATGGTTTAATCCTCTTATGCTGTAGCAGTTGGTTTATATAAATAGATTTTGTCAACATAAGACTATCCTCTCTATTATTTTTGAAACATTCTTGAAATGAATGTCCAAACATTATAGAATACACGGTGAGATGTGTTGTTTTGTAGACATGGTGAGATATGTTGTATTGTAGACATGGTGAGATATTTCGTATTGTAGACATGGTGAGATGTGTTGTATTGTATTCATGGTGAGATGTGTTGTATTGTAGACATGGTGAGATGTGTTGTATTGTAGACATGGTGAGATGTGTTATATTGTAGACATGGTGAGATGTGTTATATTGTAGACATGGTGAGATGTGTT
>JAUMGZ010204794.1:0-12319 GCA_032359645.1 Pododesmus macrochisma | reverse complement strand
ACGTTTTCTTATTGTTTGCCATTGTCCATGGACTTACGGCCTTAGAACATTGTCTTGGTTTTTCGATTTACTATTTTTTGCAAATGTTTATGCGACATCAATATCTTACAGTCATGTTTAGCTCCAGCTAAGCCGTCATCTAAGAGTAAATTGATTTGGAACAACATGACATTCTTGCGAGTCAAACGATACAATGGACATCTTGACAAACACGTACCAAATAATAATATAATGGTCAAACCAGTAATTTGATTGATTGAAATAAATAACATGTTTCAGACAACTGAGTCCCCATTACTGGGATGCTTCTAGAATTACCGAAGGATCTGAAATATAAAGTTTCCAATTACAGCCAGTTTTAGAACATCAGCACGCGTGATTTAACTATCTAAGGTGAGTTATAGAACATACAGAACAAATAGAAGAAATGATCCAAATAAACAAATACAATATAACATAGTGTTGCAAAGTATTTTCAGTTTGCAGAACGGAAATTTAGTTGAGAGTTTGTGCCTCGTGTGTCCAACCAAAGCTAAGAAATAAGCAGTATTTCAATCGGGAATTTGAGTCTATAGTATAAGTGAACCTGGATGTTCGATCCAGCCAAACTCTAGCCGTTTAAGCTCGACAGTATAAACATTTTCATTCTAATTACCTAAGTTATCAAATCTTTGTTATCCCAGGATGACACCGAGCATTTGATTTTTCTCCTTTTTTGTCGTTTCATATTTTGGTTTGATATGAGTTAATGATTTATTTTTGGGTTGCAAATTTACTTGTATTTAGATAAAATTCAACGCTTTTATCTCACATAAAGGATTATACATTATATTTAATCACTTTCCTTCAGAATCTAATTATGGATAGTTTCCGGTTGCCAGATCACTGACATTTTGCGATCTGATCATAATTAAACAATGTACTTAAAAAAAAGGTTAAATACCCGTCAGGGTTATCATGACAAACAAAAACGCGAGACAGGTCTGAAACACAGGAAAGGACAAGAATACATAACAAAATAAAAAGTACCCGAACCGGGTATGGGAGAGAGTTAAAGGGTAATCAGTTCATCCGTACTGATGTTTAACCCGTAGGCATTATATGTATATCAATAATCTGTAAAAGGTCCAAGAATTTTTAAAGAGATTACGCTAAAAATAAATTCTGTCGATAAACAATTACAGCGTTCCTCTTATTTCTACTGTGTGTACTTGCCTTTGATGCTATTTATTTTTACGTTAGTTGTATGTAAACATGTCACTGTAAATCCTCTTGTTTCTTTTGCACCGGTTCTTAGTACATCTTTATTGTTCCCTATTCCAACGTCCTTGGCGTGCCGACACATCTTTTGGCCATTGATAATCGTCAGGTCATATGACGCCGCTTACCGTCATATAATTAACTAGAAAGCCATTAGTATCGTTTACCACGCAATCTTACATACGGCAATATGTGCATAAGATGCTTAAATAACAGGAGAAGAGAACCATCAATCTTAGTTCGATATGGATCGTTTGATGTAGCTAGATGGAGTGAACACAAAATAGAACCTATCAATAAAATAATCTTCATTACTACTTAATCGTCAATGCACAAAATATGGAAGGTTTTTTCCCCTGTTGACATGTTCTCCTTTAAGAAGAGCATAAACATACCTAAGAAAAACAATATCGTAACTACTGTTCGTCATAATGATACGTTACACACTATTCCGTATGATTAACTCCGCAAAATGAGGGTGGTCATTCTAGCTTTATGTGAATAAAGACTGATCAAATGTCAAGGTCTTAAAGGCAACACAACTATCAAGGCTATAGTTTATTTTTGTGAAACGCATTTAGGGGGAAACATATATTGGAGTCTTCGAGTGTAGTGTTTGTTTCAACGTTACCGCCTTTTGTATCATATTACAACAACTATAGAAAAAACCAGAAGGACAAAAAAGGAATAACTATCAGCAAGAATTGTTCTCTTCCTTCGTCCACTTCTCCCCGACAGGGCTGCGCTCAGTAAAACAAATTGATATGCAGAGCATCCCTTAGTCTAGAGAATCTGCAGAATGAATGGACATTTAAAAGACGGACAGAAAGGAGGATAAGCCAATCGTTCAGGGATGCGCTCCACTAAACAAATTTGTACAAACCTTACGCACAACAGCATGATTTGCACATACAGAATAGAGGAGTAGCCAATCATCCAGGACTGCGCAGTTTTTCTTTACTCATCTTCTTAGTTTAATGAAGCAAGGCACACAGAGGGTTGGAAATCACATCAAAGTTTACAGGAAGATCTTTTCATGGTTCGGGATTGAAAGTCCACTACTAGAGTTTATTAATACATTGAGTACGTAGACAGTTACCGTCCGTATGAGTGATGGTTGCCAATAAATCCATGTCAAATAAAAATCGGGTCAAAGATCACCAGCAATCAACCAAAAACGAATAGAAGTGGAAATCACTTGGGCAAAAACAAATAGGAAATAATTACGAACTGAAGCGCTAATTGAATTTTATCTTCACAAATATCACTAACATCTTAACAAGATTTTGTCCTGTCTGCAGTTTTTAACATATTTTGTCACAGTCACTCCTAATTACCAACTTAAAAAGTTTCTTATGAAAAAGAGGATGCAGTCACTCGGCTCACAAACGTCAAACTGTATTTGGGGCAAGGAAATGTATGTATCAAAATGAATAGATAATTTGCTCAACACTGTGAGGAAAACATACAATCATAGTTATCTTACGCGTTTCTTATTCAGATCTGATTTCTATATTTCGTATTAGTGACTATCGGTGTTTAAATTGTTGTCACTAAGTTCCCAGTATTCTTTCCGATCGAACCAGCGTCTCATAGAGAATGTGCTTTCTTATCGGTGTAAGTTCATAAAAAAATGCTATGCATGCATTATAACGTCATCGTTACATCAGCTCTGCAATTGAAGAATGGATTGCCCGAAACAGCTGTCCAGATAATTACGTTCAAATTTCCCTTGTTGATTATACGATCGCCTTAACGTTCGGCAAGGTCATCTTTAGAATTGTTTTGGAGTTGCTTTTTTCCTTAATTAACATCAAGATTTCTTACACCCCTCTCTTTGGCTTCCCAGTTTTGATATACCAAGGTCAAGGTCTCGTCTGTTCTTTTAATCATTTACTCTAGAGAGTCCTCTGATGACGGTTGATTCGTAGCTTGGTATAGCATTTTCGACGCGGTTCTCTCACTCAGAGAATTTTTTTTTTTTTCTCTTATGTGGCGTGTCGATATGGTTTTTAGATCAATTTTGAGAGGTTTTATGTAATGTTTGCGTATTTGGGATAACGTATTAACTTCGAAAAACCAAGACGGTATTCAAAAGTCGTCAGAAAAGAAACACATGTCACCATAAGAATGTGTCAATAATATCATGACGAAACAGCAAAGGGAAAAAACCATAAACAAAAAAAAGATCGGAGTAGAAGCAGCAATATTATCATGAAAGATAACATTTATCTCCAAATCAAGGTTAAAAAATAGTTCACCGTAAAACTACAATGATCATCAATGATCAAAATTAAAATCACAACAAGATAGAAAACATGACAATAAACCACCATACTCGTGTATAAAATCAGTTATACAAAAATGCAATCTTAAACATGCCTCCAGTAAATATGATATTTATAAGAGGAAAGAGCCTTACCTCCGTGTGAGACACCCCCGTCTTGCTTCGAATTAGCCGTCATAAATAGACACTATAGAGAAAATTGTTTTAGAATAGACAATACTTCGGTAAATCAAAGCTACAGAGCCAAAGGGGAAACTGTGACAAAAAAATCACGATGGTAATGATGTACAAAATCTAACCCCAACAATAATACAAAATAAGACAAAATTGTCTTGCCAAAATTTAACATGTGCGCGTAGTCAAAACAGAATTTTTTAAAAGTAACAACCGCACACCGGGTATATCCTCATGATAATATACCAACACGCATTAATCAACAAAACTCCAGTTACTTACAACCGAAGAATATTCATTCATTCTAACGAACTTCCTATAGCTAGAACAAATAACTGTTGATTGTTTCCTTCGCTGTAAACTTTTAAAACTATTTTGATGGTGACATTAATGACTCTTCTTCAAAAACTGTTCTTTTTAAAGAAACTTGAAAATCGTTTAGCATTTATCCCATAGGGTTAATAATTATTATACAAGAAAACGTAAGCTATGTAATTTAATGCAAGAGAGTTGAACAATGATAAAGTACCTGATCATTTGACTGAGGACGACAGGTGTTCTTGTGGGTTTCAAGCCGATTCCATTTAACATTATATTCGCTGCTGTACACTTAGTGATAACTTAAGACACATATTTACTACAAAACACAATATGATTGGATATACAAACGCATTCTATATTTTGTGTTTATGATTTATTTTTACCTGGCAATGTCAACTTATAAATCCTTTAGTATACCGTTCTTTTCATTTACGATTCAAACATTTACTTACTTTTGTATATATATATAATGTGTTGCTATTAGAATTTGCCATATAACATAGAACATTCTAAAAAAACCTTGCATACAGTGCGTGGCTGTGTGTGTGTGTGTGTGTGTGCGTAATGTGTATCAATTATTTGTAATCCCCTATTGTGTTGTATTACCTCTGTAATTTTTATTACTTAAAATATCACCTATTATCCGAAAATAGAGAGAAATGCAATGATGACTTGCCAAGTGTGACACTGGTGTGTCATTCCATTATCAACAATAAAACCTGAAATTGAAAAATATCGCCTCCTGAAATTTTGTCTAAAATATACTTTCTTCTATTACTCCATAAATTTTCTTCGTACATTAAATAAACTCTTTACAAAACATTATAGATGTGCTCACTCCCAGTTGTGTAATTAATTGCACGTGATAGTAATTGATATTAAATTTGGACTTAAATACAGTTACATATAAAATGGTACACGTAAATACGCGAGTGATTCAGCTGCGCTACAATAATCAGGAGAAATGTAGCAGCTAATAGCATCTCCTCCATCGACCAGTAAATTTCTACAAAACAAAGTGCGTTATCTGTACTATTTTATGAACAAAATAATGTGCCGAAATTAAGCAATCAATCGGCAATAACAACCTGATTGGGAAAACCAGCCACAATTCTCCGCCGTAAAAATGGATATATAGGGAATGCCTTGACGTGGCGACTAAACTCGCAGAAACAGTTCCTTTGCAAATTCAAATCGATGTATCTATAGCACATTTATGAGAACCAAAAACGGACTGATTAATTCAATTGTCTTTCCTTGTAAGAGCGATGCATTTCTTCCTATACCTAGCTTCTGTCGTATTTGATTATTCACGCATCAGTTAAGTTTGCCTGCTCAATGTCGTTCTCAGCTTTGATATAACGCCCACGCTTACATTCATTCATGGCATATAGATACTTAAAATACGTTCATCATCATATGAAAACCTTATTCACATATCATTTCATTCATAAAAACGCGCTCTTGCGTTCGTTATTAAATCCAGTCTGTCTTGCCGTGCGACAATATATTTTTATGAATGAACACAGTTATTGTGGTTCATTTTTGTCTATTTTGAGTAACACATCTTTAAATCCTTCATTGTTCTTCTCCCAATGTTGCATTTCTTCTATTGTTCGGGGCCTTTTATTGGAAGTGGTGCATCCTTAAAATAGTAGTTGTTAGAATGCAAATCAATGTTAGAATGCAAATCTTTCAATGTCGATAAATACGTGATGGTGTCCCGTCGTGATCCAATATTTAGGACAAAGATCGCCCATATATAACACTTCCGTCTGTGTTACACGTACCGACCTCACAGTCATATGACCGCTTTGATTCACCTAGAAACACAAGATTATGATAACACATTAAATGTTGAAAATACATGTATGCATATTGTCTAACATAGTTGATTGTATACTTCATCGGTACGAATCATTTTCAATTGCCGGACTCTAGATGCAGAAAACGTTTTATCTTTAAGGACCATTTATGAATCTAAGACAAAAGTTCATCATTTCAATTACATCTGAATTGTTTCAATTATGAAAACCATTTATGTAAACATTCATTGATTACAATTGTAAAAAATGTAGTATAGCGGTACGCAACTCTTATTAAATAGCTCACAAGCAAACAAATATAGAGTTTAACAGTGTAGGGATGGAGCTGGTTTGGATGACATAACGGGTAACATCCAACAGTAACTGATAAAACAAAAGGTCAATCAAATATGCCGAATAACAACCGATCTGTGACCTACGATAAAACATGCGAAACTCAGCGTAATACGAACCGAAAAAATATGGTATAAATCAGATATAACAATTACAGAAAAATACAGTGGTAAATAATTCTGGTGTTAACTAAGATATAGATAATGAATAACGTTGTGACTGAAAGTATAATCAAGGGGAAAAATGAAAAACGGAGTGACAGACAGACATTTAAAGGACAAAACAAGAAAAAACAGTGTGACAGAAAGGACAGTTAAAGGAAAAGACAATTGAAAAACAGTGTGAACAAAACAATCAAGAGCAATCACTATAAAATTAGTAAAAACAGTAATGTATTTAGTGTTCTCCTGCAATATCCAAAAATTCAAATGAAAACGACGAAGACTTTAAAGTAAGTTAAGACATCTAATCCGAAAATATGCAGATACCCCATGACAATCTGAAGCAGATGCAGCTTAGAAACAACCAAATATAATGTTGTGAGAAAGAAGTAAGTGGCCAAAATGTCTGATTGAAGGAATGTATTTACCGATTTCTTGATAAGTATATGGAAATTGGTGTACTTCAGATTGACAGACGATACAAACAATCTAAATATTGTACGATGTAAACAAAGCATTCATGTTAAACGAACTGGAGTTAAAGGGGTTTAAGTCTGGAGTAAATAAAATGCTTCGGAAGCTCTTCCATGACACTCTTCAGAAGCATAGTCCTGGCATTTGCCCCAAAAGCCTCTCCATTCCCGACTAGGAGGTAGAAAAAATGGAATATACGGCAAAATTAAGAAGGATCCTTTTTAGAAAGATAACGAGGTCCTCTAAAACTACCGAAAAAGTCAAACTGTCTTGAGAGGAAGCTAACTAAAGACTAAAAAATATCTTGGAAGACTTTGACTTGGCCCGAGATGTTTAGGAACAATACGGTGCTTGTATTTGTCGATATCATATTGATCCTTATCACGACAAAGCCCTATGTCCATACAATAAAATAAAACGCTAGGCGAATTTAAAACATCTCTCAACGAGCTACGTCTTTGCCTTTCTTACTGGGTGATCCAGAATCTATGCGAAACCGTAAGCCCCTTAGCTTTTTGAGCAGAAGCTGCGATGGTAACATGGTTGCCAGGAACCTCTCTCTGAAAAGCAAATATGTGTGACCAGGAGCGCTAGCCACAATACGACCTTTAGCTTACCCAATAGTAGAAATAGAGAGAGGTTGACCTAGCTTACCATAGGTGACGGGGACGGAAAAGTCCTCGGCCAGATTTCCTCGAACGAACACACCGTTTGCAAGTACCAGTAAGAAAATAAATCGACATCACAAAAATCCTCAAGACTAGTAATCCATGCGGACCAACTTAGAACGGTCACCAAGCACGAAACCAGGCGGTGTCGTTAAACCGGTTAATAAGGCATCAACCTTCTCATTTCCCATTTGAGACTAGAAGTGTTAAGTATACATTTCAAAATTTAATAAATACACTTCATAGCGCTGTAAATCATCTCAACAACTAACCGCCCACACCAATTGTCCATACAAATATAAACGAGTAAAAGTTTTATACATATTAAAAAAAAAAACAAAAAAAAAAAAAACAAGCCAATTGGAAACGCGAAAACTGGACATAGCCTAGTAGCAAAAAGCTGGGAAAAGTGGCTAATAAATGGTAGCTTCATAGATTCCACATAAAGTTAAGTACATGAAAAGTGACATTGATGAACAATCAGTGTGCTCGCAGAGTTACAACAGCAACACCCAAGCCAACTTAAACTGCCTGGAATAAAACAACAAAAAAGGGCGGGGATTTAAGAGTTAACACTCGCCCAGTTATGTGTCAGGGGAAAAACTAAATTGGCTTAAGTAATTGCTATAACAGCAGTGTGAGCTTAGAAATAATGAACAACGCGAAGTCCCAACTAACAACCAAAAGGACAGATATAAGGACTCAAACTTCTCGATTTATGGAGATTTCATCTGGAGTCATTCATTGAGTCCCAGTAGTATTGTTAAAAGGTTTACAATGCCAAAGTATATGCCAGTACGAGGTGGTAAATTGACCCAATACTAGGCATAAAGTGCATCTCACTATGAGAGGATCATAACTACGTTTAAGGAATTTTCTTCATTTTAGTAGCAACAGAAGATATGTCAGGGTTTTTTTATCCTCTTAAGTTTGTAAACAAAATCTCAATAAAATGAGGGTTGTGAAATGCCTCTAATTATATACTGGAAATTAATAACTTGACCATATCTCCGGATATCTACTATAAAACTTGCCAAATGTTTTACGTAGTTTATGCTATCGATACCCCTGTGAAATAAGCTTGGTGATAAGGTCAATATTACGAAAATGAAAGACAATGACATTTGAACAAGCTCGAGCATAAAGAGGTAATTGAGAAATATAAATGCTTTATGGTGGAATTCGTGGAATATCTCTATCAGGCAATGGGTAAAAGGAACAAAAAAACCGTAAACATAATACTGTCACATTAAACACATCAAGAAATATAAGAAGCAGCGTTACACCAGCGAAAAAAACTCCGGGCGAAAACAAAGCAGTGACAAAGGTCGGGTATAAATAAAGTACAAATAAATAATAAAATAGCGATAAACAGAAATAATCGAGGGTAAACTGGATTTAAGAATAAAAACAGCATTAACAGTTACCAATTGCAACCTGCTACGCCATAAAAGTATAAATAAAGTACAAATAAATAATAAACTATCGATAAACAGAAATAATCGAGGGTAAACTGGTTTTAAGAATAAAAACAGCATTAACAGTTTACCAATTGCAACCTGTTGCGCCATAAATGGGTATATTTGTCTTATAGTTTAATATTTGGATCTTTTTGATTGACAGCGCTATGAAGTGTGTTTATAAAGTTTAAATGTGTGTCTATACTTAAGACTTCTTGTCTCATGCGGGGAGTGGGAAGGCTGAGGCCTCAATAACCGGATTAACCTGCACCGCCTGTAATAATGGGTAACCGTCCGAAGTCGATCCGCATGGATTACTTGTTATGAGGATTGTTGTGATATCATTTTATTATTTTCTTTTTTCCCGGTGCTGAATTGTTTGATGTGGCTATTTGTGGTTTTTCGTTGTATCACGTTCTGTTGATTCCACTCATCTTGTTTTTTTCTGTGCATGGCATCTGTTTTTCCTTGGTTTCCAATGTCAATGGACCTGTGCGTTTAGAAAAGAGCTTTGATGTGCGGTAGTGACTAATCTCTAATGATAATTTACACTTTAAGAATAAATGTGCACTCTAACACCTTCCTAAGACGATCTTCCTGATATTTCTTTACGACAAACAAGCATCAAGACATGACATGAACCGTGTTTAAACATGCAACTCTTTCATGTATTTTTATTTCCTTCTCCGTTTAAAGTGACCTACATCGTTTTACAAAATATTAAACCGGCGTAGAAAGGATGTTTTACAAACCCATACACTATTGAAGATATGTCCTATGTCAATCACTGCAGGTGATAGTGTTCAAGTGAAAAACGAGGGACGTTTCCGTTGTTTTCTGAATATCAAAACAAACCACTTGTACGCTTTAAGTCGGCCATGTACTTTAAGGGGAAAATAAGGACACGTCATATCCATTGAATTATATGGTTTAAACCATTGCCACTATTGTTACTTATGCTAGATGTTGATTTGTACCTGCGTTTTGCGCACGTCATTAGGAAGAAGTGATTTTCTCTAAATATCCTTAATTACCTAGCTATACCGTTGTTATTTAACACAATGACCATGTTTGCATCGTGCAGAAATGGCATCGACCGTAGACCCGTGCGTAAAACACGGGGAATTTACATTAATGACAGCTAAAGGACACACTGTATCGACATTTTAAATATTCTGTTACATTCTTAACCGCTTAATTACACAATTAACGAAATTAGTTGATCAGAAACCCCGATTATGATGAATTTGTCACCAAAAGCGTTCAGTTCCTAAAATATTTTTTATTAACAGTACTTCATAATTAGTGTTCCATTCACTTAATTATGCATTGTTGAAATATCTAAGCAATCTTTACTATCAGAAAATCAAATTAATTGGTACCGTTTCACTTTTTTCCCTATTCCTGTCTTATCGTCTTCAGGTGCCACTGGATATATTGCCGCGTAATTACTCTGTAGCGGCTCAAAAACAATTTTAGTCGTACGATACATAGTAATTTCGTTTAGTGTAATTTTTTTGCTGCAATGTTTGAAAATAGATGTCCACTCTTATAAAAACATTACACTTTAATTACTCTCGTGGCAGGCTATAAACTTAACAGTCAATCATAATCATTATCACCTATCATTTGGGGAAATAATGGTATATTATCCAGTCAAAGACTTGGTCCTTCGTCACTGCGGGATAATATAACAATAACTATCGGTTAAACGCGCGTGGGCGTAGATTTACGGGCTTACATATAAAATTATACGATAACACGGCCTCATGTATCTTATCTTAATTCCGTAACTATCCAAATTATCAAGCATGCGTTTTAATCGATATTGAAAATAAAAAGGTTGTTATGCAGGAACTTATGCCTAATAGGCAATAAACAACATACTCTTAGAATACATGGAATTAGATCTTATGTAATTACGTGTCCTATATGCACTACAGAGACGTTAGTAGAATAACAACACTGTTAAATATCTTTAAATGAATTTGAAAATAAACAAAAATAGAAAGTTGACGTTGTATCTGAAAATTATTAGACAAATACAAGATAATGGGTGTGGAATAAGATTATAATCCGTTACAATTAGTGGACAAATACAAGATAATGGGTGTAGAATAAGATTGTATACCCTTTACAATGAGTGTACAAATACAAGATAATGGGTGTGGAATAAGATTGTATACCCTTTACAATTTGTGGACAAATACAAGATAATGGGTGTGGAATAAGTTTATATACCCGTTACCAATAGTGGACAAATACAAGATAATGGGTGTGGAATAAGATTATATACCCGTTACAATTAGTGGACAAATACAAGATAATGGGTGTGGAATAAGTTTATATACCCTTAACAATTTGTGGACAAATACAAGATAGTGGGTGTGGAATAAGTTTATATACCCGTTACAATTAGTGGACAAATACAAGATAATGGGTGTGAAATACGAATATATATACCCGTTACAATTTGTGGACAAATACAAGATAATGGGTGTGGAATAAGATTATATACACGTTACAATTCGTGGACAAATACAAGATAATGGGTGTGTAATACGATTATATACACGTTACAATTAGTGGACAAATACAAGATAATGGGTGTGGAATAAGTTTATATACCCGTTACAATTAGTGTACAAATACAAGATAATGGGTGTGGATTAAGATTATATACCCGTTACAAATAGTAGACAAATACAAGATGATGGGTGTGGAATAAGACTATATACCCGTTTCAATTAGTGGACAGCTACAAGATGATGGGTGTCAAGTGGAATAAGATTATATACAAGTTACACTATTTGATATATGAAGTAAATAGAGGATAAACAATTAAAAAAGCACAGTTTTAAAAGACATCGTTGTTAATATAGCAAACGACAAACATCACTTTTTTCGGACAGGTGAGTTCAATGTTATCTTGTATTTGTCCACTTATTGTAACGGGTATATTATCTTATTCCACATCCATTATGTTAAAAGATAAAATAGTAAACCAGGAAAGTACTTTCCTCCAAAATAGAAATAAATATCTTAAACTGACGTTGCATCCAAAAAGTTTTATTTCATTTCACTAGCTTAGCTGTTTAGACTGACATAACATAACAAATAATACCCCTGAACAATTATTGACCAAGAATTACTTATTTTTGCAAGGGTGTCCCATTATATGATTTTAATTAGGATTGACAATAATTTACTTATTATGATACACAAATGAGAATCGGCGTGTCTGGCCGCAAACAATACTGCCTTTTTCGTATTATGCAAGGTATGGGGTAACCAAAAACACATTCAAACGTATTGATCCCAGTCACCAATAGTCCTTGATCTATAACCTAGCGTT